>JANHGL010026092.1:0-126787 GCA_024611195.1 Ceyx melanurus | reverse complement strand
TAATTATTATTATAATAATAAAGTTACTGACCTGTGCTCACCAGGACAGCAACACCTGAAAAAACATTTTCTCAAAATGCAAATTGATTGTTTCTAACAATACATACCAAGTGGGGTCAGAGTTCTGTCTTTATCAGCCCGACCATCTAAGTTATACTGCGAGTGACGGATAAGGAATATGTGCCTGGTGGCTTTTGCTTTGCAGTGGCCTAAGCGTGAGGCAAGTTCTTCCTCCCCAGTTTCTTCATTTTTCTTTTTCAGGTTGATAAGAGCCAGTGGTTCACGCCTACACAAGCACATTGAAAATACCATTTTAAATAGTGGAGATTAAAAGGCACAAAAATGTACAGATAGACAATCTTGCCTGATTTTTAGATATAGCTTAAGTACTAAGATTGACTATTTAGCCATTACTATCAGAAAACTGATCCTAACCATTGTGCAAGAGCTATAAATAAAAGCTTGCATTAAAAAAAGTGAATGCCATAGGTTACAAGGTGTAACAGATAAATCTGCTGTTTAGAGACAGTCATCTCAATCACATCTTGGGGAAAAAAGCAACACCATTAGGGAAAAGTTAACTCCTAAGACGAACTGAAGGTGTACAGTAAACATACCAAAGTGACTGCCTGTCTGGACACAAAGATTTTGACCACCAGCTGAGACTTTATAGTAGTGATTGTGGTGAAATAATTCTCAGTGTACACTGCATAAAGTTGGAGTCTTTCTAGGATTCTGCTGGGGAGGGGTTTAGTCATTTGATGGAATGATCCCAGTCACGGCAGGTCCCTCCAGTAACACTTTGTTATTTTTCAGCCTATCGTGTTTATTTTTTTCCCCTTCTCCATCAGCCTCTCTCTTCCTGCAGTCACTCTGCAGACTGGCTCCCTTTGTGTGCTCACAGCCCTCCCTCCTGCACATCCCCCAGACAGCTGATCCGGTTCCCCAGGAGGCCACCCAGGACCTTCCCCTTCCCCGTATCACAGATTAGTGCCACAGCTTTCCCACTGCTGATCCTCTACCCCATTAATACAAATCCTTTTGCTATGTCTCTCCACCTCGGGCCATAAATCCTTTCCCTTGATCTCATTCTGAAGAGCAGTTAATTTATTTAATTCACACCAGATCTCACTTCTTCCCTTGTTATAATTAAATTTGTTTCTTTATTTATAGATTTCAGGAATACAATTTTTATTCAGTTTGAGAAAAAGAAATTTGGTGACTAAAAATCACCACTTCCCATATTTATTTCTACAGGTCACAGCAAGATTGGCTTTAAAAAGCCCTGCATCCATTTTGCTTTAGTAATGACATATTTCTGTTCAACAATGATGCTCAATGCATTCATTAAGCTGTTGACAAACTTCAGCAAGGCATTAAAAATTAAACACTAGTCCAAAACCAAGAAGCTCCATTGCTACTTCATAGAATAATTACTTTGATTCAGTAGAAAGTATATTGCTGGAAAGATAAACTAGAAAAATAGAAAAACAAAAGTCTGAAAAATTCAAGTCTAATTCAGGGATTAATTCATCCTATGGCAGGAACATGTAACAAGAAACGTCTGGATGAAAGTCCTGCACTTTCCCCCCAGCACCTCCAAAGGTACTCGATTGGTACCACGTGCTTTGGAAAGCAACCCACGCTGCAATGTGTCATGAAGAAAAGCTTAACAATATTTTTAGCATAAGCTAGTTTTAAAAAGTTTATAAGCAGGAAAACTTTCAATTCTGCTAAGACTTAATTAGGTTCATTCAGGCTGCTGAAACTCAGAAGCTGAAAAATCCAGCTTTCTGCAACAACAGAAAAATCCCCCGAGATCACAGCTGGGCAGATTTGCTACAAAGCAATGGGACCATCTTTAAGGGTCACGAAACCAGAAGTGTCACTGAACCCATGACAGTGGCTTTTCACCTTCCTGCTGGGAAGCCCTGTCTGGCACTGACTGTATCACCAGCCTGGCAAATGCCTTAATTCTCCTAACTGCCATGATTCTGCCAGTGTCATCCACAGATCTAAATTAGGACTTCAGCCAGGTCTAGCTCGAGCCAGACCACACCAGCTGGTAGACATCAAGCAGCAGAAAACCAGAAGTGATCTGTGCTAATGTATTTACATAACACACTTCCACTGTTTGCATGCTGGGGAAGGGTGACCCAGCACCTCACCCTGCTCAGCCAGCAAGTGCTACCTGGCTGTATTTGTTCAGGCAATTGCCACAGCTACATCAGTTACAGCACAATCCCTCCTTCAGACCCCTGAGGAAAATCAGCCTTTTAACAGCACCAGAAACTCCAGAATCCACAGTTAACTGAGCACTTTTAGCACCCCCTTCGAACTGTGTAACCAGGTGTAACCTTATTTAATTAAAGTTTTATTTTTATAATTAGGGTGTAAGCAGCCCGATTTATATCAGCATTTGATTCTGTATCTTCTTAAAAATCAAAACAGCATGCATTATACAATAAAAATCTGTTAGTGCTTAAGTCTGGATTTACTATGATTAAACTGGAGCCTGACATAAGTCTCCCCGGGGAGATAATACTACCAGACAGAAGCTAAATGAGCCAAAGCCCAACACAGATATTTGCACATTCTAATTAAAGAATCAGAAAAAACCCTTAATTAACCCTTGCGTGACTGTTCCATTATGAACACAATGAATGCTCACAGCAGTATCACTTTTACAAGGATTTCAGACCACCACAAGCAGTTTCATGGCCAATGTAAGCAGCAGGTCCAACACATGCCCTGCACACGCAGTTTTCACCCACAAAGGCACTGTGGTTAAACAGGAAAATCTTGTTGTAGACATAACACAATATGGAGATAGCGTGTTGGAAAACACAGGCAAGTCTTGGACACTGCACTGACGTTTATCACAAAGCTAAGGCTCTGCAATCTCCCTGGATCAAAGCACTGAAGGGACCCGTCCACATTCACAGCGGGACAAGTCTCGGAACTAGAATCAGACACCGGACATCACCCCAGAGAACTCGGGGGCTTTCCAATAATATTCAAGACTCCAACTACACTCTGCTTTGAGCACCCAGATCTCACGAGGAACGAGCCCCGCAGAGTCCCGGCTTCACTCAGCGCCCGGAGCACCGGGGCTCTGTCGCCCAGGGCTGAGCACCCGCCACAGCGCCAGGGCCGCGGGCAAAGGGGGGCCCGGGGGTCCCGCGGCCGCACTGAGGCGGCTCCCGCGGGGGTGCAGGGACCTCCCCTTCCCGCCAGAGGGGCGCTCGCCGCCAGGCCGAGCCCGCAGACACCGGTTCCTACACACGAGGCTCCGACGGGGCTATTTAAGGGCAGCTTCACCCAGCTCCCTGCGCCAGGGGGTCTCTTCGGGGCTCTCGCCGCCGCCGGAGCGGGGTACCCCGCACAGATGGGGGAAAGAGACCCCGCCACCGCAGCCTCGCCGCACCTACCTGTCCCAGTTGTTGTCCCAGTAGCCGCCGGTACCGGCGGGTCTCTCGATCCAGCCAGGGGCCGGCGGGCAGGAGGCCGCGGCGGCGGCGGGCGGCGGCAGCAGCAAACCCGGCGTGGCGGCTGAAGCCGGGGGAACGGCGGGGCCGGAGCCCCCCTGCCGCGGCTCGGAGTCCCCGCCTCGAGCCGGCTGCTTGCCCACGGCAACGGCGGAGAAAAGGACGGAGCCGCCGGCCAGCCCGCAGGCGGCCAGCGCCAAGGCGCGGCGGCGGAACGACATGGCGCGGGCGGCAGCCGCGTGCCCCTCAGCCCCGGCGCCGCCCGCCCCGCGCGCCGCGACGCACCGCCCCGCCCTGGACGGGTCGCGGCTCGGGGCAAGATTCCTCCGCGAAGGGCTCCGCAGCGGGCTGCTCGAACCCCGCCTCTTGTCGCTCGGCCCCCGAGGCTGGGGAGCTCGGGCAGTGCCTGGGGACTTGGCCCCGCCTCGCGCCAGGGATCTCGGCCTTGGGCCTGATCCTCAGATTGGCCTGTGGGCAGCCCGAGCTCAGCCGGGCCACCCTGGGATCAAGGGGCTGGGCCGAAGTGGCTGGTCCTGCCTGGCCAGTCGACAGGTTTCTGCCACAGCGAGGTCAGTGGGAGCGCGGCCAGGCACGTTCCCGCCAGCCCTGCCCGATTTTCACACCTAATTGCAGGTGCCAGTGTGAGCACTCCCTGGTATGAACGGGAGGTTGCACTAGCACCAGCGGAACGTGCAGCATCATTGGCTATAATCCCGCTGCTGCCTTCCCCAGAGTCAGTATGTTCCAGCACCGGGTTCCTGCCATTGCAAACCGGGCCCTGGGTGTTGGAAAATACAAGCCGGGGGTCACCAGCGAGCTGCTCTCAGCAGAGCTGAGCTGCCTCTCACCAGAGTTGGGCATTCCCCTAACCACCCGGTGCGAAGGAGCAGCGCTGGGGCCTCTCCTCTGATCGCAGCTCTGCGCTGACACAGCCGCTCCTTTCAGAAGCAAGGTCTCCAAGGTCTCTGTTTAGCTCCAGTAGCACTGGATTGGGCAGAAGAAACTCTCTGGTCAAACTGGAATGCTAGTTTTCCTTAGATCAACAATGGTCTTCATAACCTCACAACAGAGGCCTTGGGAAAGAGAAGCAGAACAGAGCCTCCCTTTATGTTTTTCTTTTCTGAGCTGACATCCAAAATTCAGCACTGATTTCTACCTGTTAAATTCAGTAGTTTCCAGAGGGGAAAGAAATGCTATTGAAAGTGGATTTCGAGATGTTGGCAGATTTTACAGATGCCATTATTCAGCCTTTGCATATTTAATAATGCATTCTTATCATTCCCATCCTCCTGCACAGACTCCACACCCACATTCCCCACACTACAGATTGCTTTATTCCTGTTATTCCACTAATATGCCAGCTGGGTAGGAAGTTCCCAATAGCCCGATTTCAGATGATTGAGTGACCCCAGAACAACTGAAAATGGAGTCTGTTCCCTCCCCCGAGATTTGTTCTGCCTGGTTGTGATGTATCAGGCTCTGCGGGACTGACAGCAGAGCTGTAAGGGCTGTGTCTACCCAAAAGAAAATGGTCTTTCTGCTAAGGACGTGAAACCACTTTCCAGCTTTCTCAGCTGAGTGTCTTTCCCCTGTCCACCACTTTGCGTCTCTGTCTCACATAGATGAGGCAGACAGAGCAATAGATTTGACTGTAGCACAGGTCCTTTGGCTCTTGGACATTTTACAGAACAACAGTGGCCCCCAGGGGTCACACAAGTGAATGAGAGACCCTGATTAAAATTCTCTACAGATTAGATTATTTTTCCCCCTCTTCTTTATCCTTTTTGCCTGCCTCATTCTCTAGATTTAAGATACTCAGCTTTCTGCTTTTTCTTATATAGCTTTAAAACTTTATCTTGGAAGTATTAGCCCTTATCATAGAGGCAGGTGTATATATTTATATTGTGTATGTTCTTTCTTATCAAGAGCCCAGAATGAAAAAGTTTTTATCCAGTTCCTCACTCTTTTCCCCCATTCTCAATCTCCTACCTTCCTACAAATAACTTCAAAATCTTCCTGCCCCCCCAACCTCCCATAATGATTTTTCTCTTTTATTCCTCAAAACACTCATTCTCTGTTAATTGTTCAACTGGTATCCTACCTCTTCCCTAGCCCTCTAATCTGAATCCCAGTTGCCACATTTGACCTCCAAAAACTCACAAAAGACATAAAAATCTGCACCAGGTGCCATCATCCACTTGGGAAGGGGAGAGGCTGAAGCTGGATGGGACAAATAGGGCATTTCTGGATCAAGCTCTCAATTGCTTGCACTGAATTCTAAAATCATATGGTTCAGATTGAAACTTCAGTGCATTAAAGGTGCATCAATTAGACAAATATCTGACACTTGAGGTCAAAATCCCAGTACAGAGAGTCAAGTTTGCCAAGTGGCACCAGCTTACACCAGGGCTGAACTTGGTCCACTGCCAGAAAAGTCTGAGACTGCTATTAAGCAACAATAGAAATTGTTTCCTCAGCAAAAATGTGTTGCTGAACATCTGGGCAATCACACTGTGCTAGAAAATGAAAATGGCTAATATTGATTGTTTGCCTCAGTGCTGCATTTTTGGATGTCATTCTTCTGCTCTAACACATCACTATCAGTAACCTCCTGTGCATATGCTCACATTCTGCAGTTTATTTTTGCTTGCTTTAGGTATTAAAGTACTTACACACTTCATGTACAAATGTCTTTTGCGATTATCTTGGATTTTGCTGAGTCCAAAAATGATAATTTCCATTAGATTACATTTACCATTTTGGAAAACTTGCAATTCAATTAGGTAAAAAACCCCAAAACCTCTATAAATAATTTGTTGAGATGTTACCACTAACTTGAATATACATGGTCCCACATCACATGAGTAACTACTTAACAAAAAACAAAGCACAAGATGTTTTTTTTACATATATTGGTATTGCTACTATTCTAATCCAGTTTTGTTGTGTTGTATTTCATTTGTGAGCTGAAAATCCATCTAACAGGATAACAATCTACTGATGGTACCCATTAATGGTATTATTCTCTTAGCTAAAACAGTAAATGCTTGTGCTATGATGCCACAGGTCCAATAATCATAGTTAATTCTCGTTTCTGTGGCTAGATGCAGAGATACTTGCAAGCAAGGTGCCCAAGGTTAGGGTGGCCTCTTAACTATGTTGTGACCAGAACAAAGCAAAACAGAAGTCAGAAGGCCAGGCCCTTACAGATGTGGCCCTCACCTGACAGGCAGAAAAACCTCATGGCAACAGCAGGAGCAACGGCAGTTCTCAGGGTTAACTTCATTACACCAGGAATACGAGGAACTTCTGGTTTCTGTATGGGACCTGGATCACTACAGGGATGAGTCAGTGTTTGGATGTTTTACTGCTAACTACAGGGAGAGCAAGGGCAGGTCTCCAGCCTACAATTGGCAAGCAAAATTTATGAACTTTCAGGCATTTTCTTTAAACAAAACAATTAGGGTAATAAAAGGAAATTTGAAACAAGGAAAATGTGGTTTTGGAAAGCCTTTTCCATGACCTCAAGCACATTTACTCCCCATGTATCACCTTCCCAGTGTAAAACAAAAGATCTGTAAATTTATTCTTGAAAGAGACACGGAGAGAGAAAAAAGGTAAACATTATGTCATTTGATTCAAATGTATTCAGACATATTCTGTGGGCTTACCAATGGCCTTCTTAAAGGAAATATTGATGTCATCCTGGCCTACTTCAGACCCAGAAAAATGTAAATGATACACTAGTTTAAAATATTGGGTTATAAAATGATGCTACTTAAGCTCACTTAGTACATTTTTTTTCTTCTTGACCATCTCTGACTGCACCACCGAAGGCTAAGCACAACCACACAAGTGCTGTGTTGGATAAATACAGCATAAAATGTAGGGAGATTTTGGCATGAAAGTCTCCCTATACATATGTTAGCAGTGATTCAGATCCTGAATTTAATTTAGGTCTTGTGAACCACCCACTAGAGGATCCTTTCAGATCTCTTTTGAACAGAAAAAATGAGAGAGAAGCTCATTTGTGATGAAAGACTTGTCCTCTTACCAGATACACTCTAAGTATATTTAAAACTAGACTTCACCTTATCTACAGCACAAAATATTAATCCATTTCTTAGTTTTATAATCAGTCACCATCTTTCTTTCTTCAGTAGATGGAAAGAAATTTCTTTAGTAACTCTGGGTATCACTGGAAAATGCAATTGTAAGGAATGGCTTTTCTATACCTGAACATCTTCTCTTACTCCTTCAGTAAGAAGTAAGCCTCTTTAGTACAATGTGACTAAGGTCTCATAAACACTGAAAACTAAAAAAAAATAAATATCTCCTTGGAAGGTCTTGTGCTTCTTAAATTGTACCAAAATGGTTGAGCCTTCCATGACAGGATAGCTCTAGGATTAAAGTGTGTCTTCTGCATATGGATCTTTACAAAGCTTTGCCTCTTACAGAAAGCAGACAGAAAAAGAGTTACTATAGAGGGCAAAAATAAAAACTTGTAGAAAACTCTTTCAAGGTGGGAAGTGTTACCCACCAGATCTTCTGTTGCTCTAAAATCACATGAGTGTGCCTTGAATGCTACAGGGCACTGCTGATTTATGAACATGGATGTCACCCCTCCCCACTTAAAGGGTATTTTGTTTTCAGCTTCAGGTGCCTAACAGCTTATTAACAAGTCCTTCTCAGTATTTTAGCTCTCAGCATTTAAAATCAGAAGGTTTCACTCAACCAAACATTCAGAGTTACAAAAGACACATTAAAAATATGTGAAAAGAAAGATCTAAAAAACCCCATAAATTTCTGAACTGGTAAACTGGTTTTATTAACACAGTTTTAGGTCTCTTCATTTAGTAAACACATCCAGTTCTGCCCCTGAAGTCATACTCATGAAACTAAGGGTTTAGAACAGCAATACTAACACTACATTATCTAATGCAATGCTCTAATAAATAATGGTGTTTCACGCCAGAAGGGTTTAATTTGAAACAGATGGTCTAAGGAATGGAAACATAAGCAAAGTATTTTATTGTAATCACCATCCAGGAAACAAAAGGGGATTTGATATTATTGCCTCAAGGACCACACTCCCCCCCTCCCAACCTTTTTGTCTTTGTTAACAGTAAACCTTTGTTTAGCTAAGGAAGCACAAGTGCTGCCGATAGCATACAACGTGGAACCCAGCTCAGGCAGTTCTCCTAATCCTGATTAGGAAGTGAGTTTGCTTTAGCAACGGTGTTTGCTGCTTTTGCAGGGTTCAACAGAGCTCTCTTTGCAACATTTTGTTTACCTGGTTTGTTTGTTTTTGTTGATTTTCGTTTTAGAAAGGAAAATAAATTACTAGTTGTTACAGACTCGACAGTGTTGGCTTCTGTTGCATTTGACAGCAACAGTCACTACTAAGTACTTAATATTTAGACAATGCAGTCTGGATATGCCCTAAACCCAGCTCTGCTTTTAGGTCCACTGCCAACCCATTAAAAGACCTGATCTGCAAAATTCACTTAGAAGAAAGAGAGCACTCTGCTTGCAAAATCATTGCGGGTACTCTGACATACATAATTACACAGTTTAGGAGATTTCTAGTTTTAGCTATCTATTTAATGCTTTACAAGAAAAAGGCAAAATTCTAGCTCTTCCCAAATGGATATACTTTCCAATCTCTCTGCCAGGAGCTGTTTCAGATATTCCCTGCTTCAGAAAAATCACCCTAGGGATGAGTTTGGCTCAGGCTGTCTAA
Source organism: Ceyx melanurus (assembly GCA_024611195.1). Lineage (NCBI taxonomy): Eukaryota > Metazoa > Chordata > Aves > Coraciiformes > Alcedinidae > Ceyx > Ceyx melanurus. Next base: position 117,556 of record JANHGL010026092.1, on the reverse strand, counting down.
ACCCCACTGCTCCTTTTTTTGGAAACAAGCATTTAAATGCGTGTTTTCACATACACGCTGCATTGAGGCTGTGTAGACAAAAGCCTGGGATGAAATAGTTTTTGGGGAAGTGTCACTAACTACAGGTCTGGAGAAGCCGAAAGATAGTCGACCACATCCATGCCATTCTCTGCTGGTGACACGGCAGAAACAGCAGCTGCAGCTCAGATTTAGCTGGAAGAGCTTTCCCTTTAGCTAGAACAGCACTCCCTTTTCAGAGATTAAGGCCCAGACCAAGCAAAGCACTTGCTTAGATAACACCTACCTTTAAACACATGAAATACTCTTTTTGAAATCAGGGGACCTTGTCAGTATTGTGCCAGTGTATAAAACCCCCACACTTTCCAGAAAAAAATTTCTTGACACTTATTTTTCTCCTATTTGGGTGGTTTGGAAAGGTAGCATTTTTGTATTTCCTGCTTTTCTCTGCAATGCTAAAGACATTCTGTTTTTTTCCACCTGTAGTGAAAAAGTGAGAAATACCCAAAAGCAAGGGTTTACTTGAGAATTCAGGGCTTGGGGCTCAGAAAGCCCAAGCATTGTGAGATCATTCAAAATAGCCTGAGAATAAGAAAAGCTGACAGATATTCAACTGTTTAAACACTGAAGAGTGACTAAGTGTCTTAAAACAAATCTAGTAAGCTTGGTATAAATCCAGGAGTTAAAAATTCTTTCATATTTATTCCTATTCTCTTGACTTTCCATGTGATAAGAATTGCAGTCGAAATGGCCTGAGAGCACTGTCCTGGGTGCTCTGCAGAGGCTGGGAGTGCAGGCTGCTTGCAGCCCCTGAGTGGATGAATCTCACTCTGCGCTCACTGGGTTTATTCCTCTAGGGAGAATACCAGTGGGAAGAGGAGTTTGTCCCAGTGATGGTATTTCTCAAGAAAAAAGGGATGTAACGTACTTCTACATGACTGATGAGACCCAGAAATAGCTTTGCCTCTGCTGACAGAGATGATAAGCAGAGCCTCAGACTGAGCAGTGCTGTCAGTGTGGTTGAGAGCCACTGCTTCCAATCAAGAGGAGCTAGTAGAGTCCCCATATCTGGGCAGGGTTTTTTTTTTTTGGTTTTTTTTTTGGTTTTTTTTTTGTGCTTGAACACAAAATAGAAAGCTCAGGAGTAAGGAAAGAGAGTCTAATCTAAGTTACAACAATCAGCACCTGGTTCCTGTGGAACTATTCCAAACTCCCATTAGTATAACAGACCTGTCCTACAGCATATCACAGACACTCCCTCATTCTCAATTTCCCAGCTGGAAGCAGCACATAACAATGCTATTTCACCTGAGATTTTTTTTTTCCATTCAACAAATAGAAAATCATGGAGAGCATTTTCTCATATTACAATACTCATTACTACAGGTCATCTTTCTGTCTCATTCCCCAAACTAATAAGCACAGGATCTAATTATCCTCATTTATAAATAACTTTCTTCATCCTATCTCTGTCCAACAACCTTTTGGCAGACATTCTCAGCAGAAGATTTGAAATTATGTCCCTGCCAAAAACTATTGCTGCTGCTGAATCACAGCACACACAACTAAAAGGCTGTGGTTGCTTCTATAAATATCTGTTTTAAACCAGATTTTGAAGTTTCTAAAGTCACCAGTTGTAGGACTCAGGTGATTAATTTATCCTTGAGCACAGAATTAGGCAGTTTTGAAGCATTGCTTTCACAGCCCCATTCAGGGGAGGACTAATCACAGGAGCAGATCTAATGCTGTGCTAAAGGACACCCTTATTGCTTTTCTCTTGGTGATAGGTTTTCACAAAATCCTGTGGCAATTTAATCTGCTTTCTTGAAAAAAATCTGCCTTGTGTTTTCATTCAGCTTTTTGGTAATTTCATTTACTGTTCACTGTTTCTTGTACTGTGGGAAACAGATATATACTCATTCTTTGCTTCCTCCATGGCATTAATTATGTCATTTATCAGCTTTAAATCAACTGAGTTCAAGAGAGAGTTCTTGATGGGAGATGCTCCAGAGAGAAACTCTTGGAAGAGAATTGTTTTTCTATCCTAAATGATTTGCCACTAATATTTTATTGTTATAAACTGGTGTGATTTACTGGTGACTTTGCTTTCATAAAGAAGGAATGTATGAAAATGAATTAGCTGAAATGAACTATGGGTTAATTAGCTAATATAAATGTCGTTAGTAGAAATTTATGCAGAATTCTTTAAAAAATATTAGCAAAATCCACATTCAGCAGCCTTTGCTGTAGCAATAGCTGCAGTGCAGAGTGTACATTTTATGCAAGTTTTTTGAATCTGTGGTTCAGATCTTCTGTAACATTTTACATGTGCAAAATGAAGAGTAATAACCAATTTACTGTTGCTCCAGATTGAATTTATGTTTTGTAATTAATTTAATATGTCATATAAACCAGAACTTTGGACCATAAACTATCTAGAAAGAGAATTACAAATGTTTTCTTCTTGCCAATTTCAGCAGTTTGTGGAGGGGAGCTCCTTTTACAATGCTTCACTCTGACTCTTTTACATTGCATTCAACAGGCACATGGCATTGAAAGACTGGTTGCTGCTTAAAATTTAAAGGTTCATTTTATACTAAAAGTGACACTCCAAGATAAGTGCAGAGGAATGTGGAATTGCCAAAAACTAATGACTATCCTGTGAGGACAGAGATGCATTTGAACATTTCCCTGCCAGCCTGCTTCCAGTCCCCAGCTAAACCTGTCATATATAAATCTGAAGATTTATACCTTATACCCACACCCTTGTCAAGGCCCTGCCTACATCATAGCCTCTGTCTTTCTGTAAAATAATGATGGAAATCCATCTGGAGCAGGAAAAAGAGGATCTTCTTTGTACTTCACAGCACGCTGCCTCACCCAGCCAATCATTCCTTCATGCTGACAGAAACCAGAGGGAATTTTTCTTGCCAGTAATAAACCCAGTTGCCATTTGCCCTCTTTTGACACTGCCTGTTCCCTTTCATGTCACCCAAAGATACTTTTTTTCCCTTTTTCATTACCTCGGTTTTCTCTTCAACCTGAGCTATGGAAAGTTAAGAGTGTCCCATACCTCTGCCTCTATGGCCACCATATAGCCTCTAGCAAGCAGTGCCCTGTTGCCAGCAGATTTCAGATCTGACCCAACGTGACCCAACACTGCAAGTTCTCTTAGCAATTTAAATTCAGAGGATCTCAGCTTCTGCGTCATACTGGACTAACAGCTGCCAAGTGTGATGTGACTTTCCCAGGGCCACAGAGTAAGTCAGTGACACAAACAGTGACACTGTTTCCCAGGCAAAGCATGTCTGGGTTCATGGGTTGTGCCATCCAACAGCAGGATGCTCAGATTCCTACTGGTGTTCAATCTCTGTGTGTATATTTTATCATTATATATAAATAAACCAAGGCTAGCACACCCCAAGTCTCTTGTACCCCAAAAGGACTCTGCATCATTTGTGACACAGTGCTGACATGAAATTCATCAGCATCCTGGGCTGTAGATCATATATGAAGAGAGTATGAGTATCTATATAGTTATGTCTAGAATTTGTGTAGCCAATATTCAAGAAATATGTTTTTAAAAATTAATTAAAATAGTAATAAAATATATTATAAATGATCTAAAAATAATACAGAAAGATACTATGGTATATTTTCTTATGAAGGTTTTACAGGTTTTGAAAAATGTAGCTATTCTGTGCTTCAATATAAGTGGAAATAAATATGTTTATTTTGCTTTTACAGTTAAATAAACTCAAGCAACTTCTGTGTACACATGCACACACTTAATCTTCCTGTCCCTTAAAGCAGGATGTGCTTTCCTGTGTTAAAAATCTGATTAATCTTTCCCACCCCTTTATTAGAAAGGGAGTATTGAGTAAAAGACCGTGCTAGCAAAGGAATTACTTAAGTGCACTAATAGACTACATTATTCCTGCTTTGTTAATCTTCATGTGCTATGAATACAGTATTGTAGATAAATAGATAAGTATTCCTGTACAACATTAAAACAGATTTAAAAAAAGACAGGAATTAGTAAGTTTTCTCATGGCAACGTAGCAGCTTAGTCCTGGCTGCAGAACTGGGGTCTCACTGGGCTCTGTGCAGCAACAGCACATTGCAGTGTCCCCCCTTTTTGAGGTCACTCCCCATCTACAGCTGTTTCTTTTACTGTATTTCTGCTCAGTAATTCTGGTTGTTATTATATATATGTACAACTATTCCAATAAGCAGGCAGGCAAGAGCAGAATTGCTTAAGGCCATGAAGGGTACGTCCCCTTGGAATGAGGATTGTGCTGTGTGGGTATTATGCAGAGAGTCTGGACTGTGAGGAAATACACAGGAGGTCAAGAGAAGGATCAAGACAGAAATGTCTTCCATACATTTACTAAAACAGCTTTTCAAAGTCAATGTGAAAGGCCGAGACTACTGTCAGCAACACCCATCACACAAACACCCCCAAACTCCCCCCAGGAACCTGACCTGCACTGATGCTTTCATTTGAGGTTAAATATGCCCCAAACCTGCCCTATTGCTTCTGGGTACCTATGGGATGCATCTGCTTGGCTCCAGCTACACAGCTGATTGCAGAATGATAGGGTTTGAGCCTCTCACAAATGCAACCCATTTGTGAGGTCAGGAAGTTGCATGTGACATGGAGCAAAGAGGCACAGAAAGACATGGAGTCAGCAGCAGTTTGTAGTGGAGCCAGGAACTGGTGCCAGAATGCCTGAAGCCCATTTCTGTGCCTTAACTGCAGACCATGTTTCCAGCTGAACATCTAACTGGTACATCTCTTACTGCCAATCAGAGCTTAACACAAGGAAGCTGCCAACGAGATAGCAGTGCAAAGCACATACATTTTGATATAGAAAATTATGGCAAACAACAGAGAGGTTCGTCTGCATTATGTCATAGGGTGTCTGAAAAATTAGTCATAACCAAGTACCACCTATTTATAACTACTTACTTCTCCAAGGCTGTTATTTTAGATATTTGTCAATGAGACAATAAGGGCTGATCCCAAGGCCAGACGGATTTGTCATATTCAGACTGCAAAAATAGGATCCTGCTGTTACCCATTGAATTTCTCAGACACTGCAGTTTCTACAAGGCAAGTTTTCCCCAAGAAAAAGTAGCATCAGTTTGTGTTTATAAAAACAAAAACCAACAACAACAAAACCCCTTTCACCATCTGTTCAAATGACTGAACAAGAGAAAAAGCTGACAGTAAAGCTGTATTCCACTAAGCCACCTGTGCCCAGGACTAGAACTAGATTTTAATGACATTTTATGAGCTTCCACAGTCATATGTGATCCAAAGATCCCCATGTGCTCTGTATCTACGTAACTGAAATAGGCTTTCAAAATGTATGGTCCATGGCAGAGAGGTGTCCTTTGCAATTGGCACACACAGGGGCCATCCACTTCTTATCCACTGCAGGAAGAAACCACTGCCCAGGAGCTACTTACCTGCACACCATATGAAAGGACAAGCCAGAAGGCTGAAGAGCACCACGCTGCTGCTTCACTAGTGCACTTGCTGCCTGTCACTCAAAAACACCTGCATGAAGACTATCTAAGTAATCTGTAAGAAGGACAGAAACTCCATGAAAAGCAGTTGGCCCCAATACGGGATGAAATTTCAGTTCCCTTCTCCCCTTTGTCCCCTGTAGCACAAAAAAAAGATTACAAGTATTAGATTTGCTCCAAGTTAGAAGCTTGAAGAAGTCCTAATGTCAATGAACTACAGTAGTGAGCTCATTCCTGTGGGCGCCACTCCTAATGACATGTTGAGTATAATGAGGCTCTATTAATATTAAAGGAAAAATTATCTTTGATTTCAGAGGAGCTAAGATTCCAGTGTAGGCTTGGTATGGCATTCATGGCTTAATGTGTTATTGTGCCATGCTGAAAACATGAATTATATTCCTTGCAAATAAATAGAAAATAACTGCCTAAAAAAATCCACCAAAAGGGATGCATGTGTAAAAGGTGAACAGGAAGCCAACACAGCATGAAATAATTTGTAAGGCAAAGGAAACACAAATGATTTTCCTTACAGTCAGGAGATGTGAGTCTCTTCCACAGCAGCCACTTTTCTCTCTCTAGATAAGATCCACTGTCTGAAGCTTTGCAGCAGTCCCTGTTCCATATCTATCTAGAGTCAGGAGCATTGCATCCCTGTTGGAAAAAGAAAAAACAAACAACAAAAAACACTTGGGGGGAAGGAATCAGCTTGCCCATTTGAAAAAAATGGTGAAATACTGGCAATGCCAGTGGGGCTGAAGGATTCTTGTTGTCACAGCCAAGAGACAGATTTCTCAGGGACACTTGTTTGAGGTGATTTCTGATGGTTTGAAAAAGGTCTCAGCTTCTGCCCAGACAGCCCTTCCCTCCTCCTCCACCTCTCCTTTACAGGTCTGAGCACTGGGGCTCTCAGGGATCCTTCATGCTCTTATATATTCTCTACCTTCTCCAAGCTTTCATCACTGCTTTCCCTTCTCTCCAAAAATCCCTTACAATGGTGGGTTTACCTACCAGTTTTCCATGGCTGGAACATAACCACTGGCAGAAACACTGTTTCCAGTCTATTTTATTTGTTTACATTTTAGCAAGTATTTTTGGGTTTGTATTTTGTTGCTGATACAACTTTTTTTTTTTTTTTCCTATCAACACAGATCAGTTCCATTTAAAATCCATCAGACAGGGATATGTATCTAGTTTTACTTGAATATATGTACACAGTTATGTATACATTATATACAGATAGGCATTATATATATACCTATATATATATACACATATATATAAGGCACTGTAAAATGTACCATCACTTCTCTAGGACTGTTTGTAAAAGTAGATAATATTTCTTCTTGTAATTTGAAATGTCTAACCAAGACATTCAAAAAATGTTTCAGGGTTACAGAGATATCAGCTGTGAAATAAGCCTTATTTTAAAATTCAGGTTCTTGTGGCAAGATGAACAAAATCTATTTTGACAGTAATTCTGATCTATTCATTATGTAACTGCTCCTCTCAAAAGATATATTCACCTGTCTAAATAGTTTCATTTGTCTCTCCTTAAGTTCCAAAATGTGAACTGAAACTTGTCCCGCAGAATAAAAAATAACAATAATGGAGAAATTAATACAATCATGGATGATTCGTGCATGTCTTAGAAAGAGGAAAGCCAAGATTGCTGAAAGCCAAGATGTCTGTAAATAAAATCTACCAAACCAGATCATGAGCTTATATAAGTATTTGATGTAGCTAACATCAATGAAGCCTGGTGATTATGTTTTTGACCATTTTATATGTAAGGTAATCTCTGCCATGTGAAGACATGACAGCACACACATATAACTGGCATTTATAATGAACATGCTTGAATGGATTCCTGTTTAATGTAATTAGCCTACATATGCAAATTATGGCATCAGAAATCCTGCAGCAGCTGCTGTTAGAAGAGCTTGGCAACTGCCTGTGTTACAAGCCAGTGTTACAGAAAAAAATCTTACAGACGAAAAATTGTACATCTTTGGGATGTGTGGATATCCCGATAGATATATCCAGATATCCTGGACAGAACATTGCAGCACATACCAACATTTTACTCTGTAGCAATGATTCACAATTGTGCTGGACCACAGGATCCCTATTAACCCCATAGTTTAATAAATACAATATAGAAAACTTCATTTAATGTCATTTCATGGGCCACTTACTGTGGCCTCACAAGCATGATCCATTGGTCACAACTAGGAGACACTTTATAAAGACTCATATATGCCACTCTACAAGAAGCACCTTGAAAATGTAAATGAATCTGCAATAATTTCTTCTAATGTTTTGTGACTTGCAGAGTTTGCACTAGAACTGGCCTTTCCAGTGCTGTTTCAGTTCAGGTTTTGCACAGTGGATGTTACAAGCAGCGCAGCACGAGCCGTCTGAGCAAACGAATGCATCTGAGGCACAACTCACCGGGGTAAAACAGACACTTGAAAATACTGAAGTGACTCAAAGGTTTAAAAAATATATATGTATTATGAGAGCCACAAAAAAAGGTTACAGACAGAGCTCCACAAAGCCTGCACGGATACATTCCAACAATTCAAGGTGGCAGAACAGGTGAAATACAGACCATAAAAACGGTTCGACAGTAACTTTCCAGACTGTCAGAGACAGCAACCTTGACCCCATCTTTCCCACACACAAAAAAATATTGAATATATATATATATCTATATATCTCTAGTCTGGACCACAGATATAGTCCAAAGAAAACCACATTGCAATTTCCACATTAGGCTTATAGGAGAATAGGCATCATCTGAGGAACATCCATGATAACACCCATGAGGTGATGACCTTAGGCCAAGCTGACACAACAGTTTTCTTGGTTAGCAATTTTAGAACAGCCACACAACACAGTTCATTTGCTGCACATGGCTACCAAGACATAGCTCTGTGCAACCCTTAGAGTTGACTTTAACCAAACTAAATCATTACATTTGGTTTGTTTAATTTAAAATGAAAATGCAAATGTAAGATCTTCGGGCAGTTCCTGCTATCACCTTCCTTAAAAATTCAAGACTTGAAGACTTCTGTAATGTACTTTCTTACAGACACACTTAGAGACTGTATTAATGACCTTCAGGAAAATATGCCACCCCGAGGCTTTTTCCCTTGTTCACTTCAGATTATGTCTGCATCCAGTTTTGACATAGGGGGCCAAATGCTGGCTGTCTATCAGCACAGTATTTGGCCCAGAGTTTCAAAGTCTTTGCTATTCAGACTTTCCTATGAGGTCAACAAACAAAGTAGTAAAAAAAGAAAATATTAAGGCTTCAAGTAAAAGTATTTCCTCTCTCTCCCAACCATGTAGTAAGGTACATTTAATTTCGTAATACTCAATATATTATACACTTAGATACAGAGATCCAACTTTTCAAGGCAGATTAAAACCTGGAGGCTAAATGGGAGTGTATGAACAGGGAATGAATGACTAGTAAAATGTAATATTCAATGAAAATTGATGCACAAACTAAACAGAAACTATTGATCTTTAAATAAGTAATACAATCCACAGCTAAACATAAAAACATGTTGAAAAGATTTAAGACTTCCAAAACACAAAATAAACATGACAAAAAAGAAAGAAGCTACTTTACAAGATGTGTTAACTTGTGCTGGATTTTCATGGCTGATCCCCACCTACTACAAATTAGCATCACTTAAATGAGCTTTAATGGAGCCACACCAATTTACACCAGCTGAAGATTTGGCCTGCAGTGTCTGTAAAAACTGAGACTGCCTGGGCACAGGAACCTTACTGCTGATCTGTAAACTGTGTAAAGAACTATAATGTGGGCTGGATTCTGCTCCAAAATTAGAATTAATAAATAGGTCCCCAGTCCTGCTACAGGAGCTACAGAAACAGACACATTAATGAAAAAATAGCTGCAGGTTCAGTGCCTTGGATGGAAATGAGGCTGGATTTGCAGCATGCAATCTCCTGTTAACAGTTCTGCTTAGATTATTCTTTCAGAAGATTTGAACAATTTACTCCAGGCTATGTGTGCTGAATTATATGCAAACCTCAAAAGGAGATAAAAAACAACAATCAACCAACCAACCAAACTTTGGTACCATTGTAAACCTATTAACAAATCGAATGTCTCTCAACTGCAGGTGAAACTACTCACAACATACATAATCCTTACATCTGAACCTGTAATGACACAGTGCATTCATTCTTTCCTCCCCTACCCATTATGAACTATGTCAAAACAACCCTGGATATTAGTGCTTTATACACACAATACTGTGTTTAGTCTTACTGAGAAATTCTCTCATGAACTAATGTAGTTAACTTCAAAGGCTCTTGGGCCCTTCAAGTTCCTCAGTAGCTTTTTTGTTTATAAATGCAGGAGAAAGAAGGATCAAAGTGGAGCATCACTGGGATGCAAATCACAAATATTAAATCGGTGCAAATATTCAACCTTGCTTGCATGAATTTCATGTACATATTCAAAGATACATGGTAATATGTGCCCTTGCCTAGCTCTCTAGCCCAAATTCAGTGTGTCACAAATCCCATCTTTTTCAGGGCTTACATATGGCATACATAATACTTTAAAAACAAGTAAGTCTTGTGATACTCTATGCACCAGAGTGAATTCCAGTCCTTGAGGAAGTACTGCATCCTCCTGAGGAGTTAACATCAGGACAGAGTTGCAGATAAATAACAGTTGAAGATGGAAGAAATCTATAAGGCCATCTGGTCTAGCCCCTTGCCCCTGCAGGCTCACTTCTTAAAGATTTTTTTTTAATTACATGACTTGTCCACATATAATTTGACTGTCCTAAATAGTCTCCAATACTCAGCCTTGGAAGACTATTTCACTGCCCCTTCCCCTTAATCTTTTTTGCCCCTTTCTAAATGTAGGCCTTTGGTTATCAGTGACAACCCTTTGATTTACCTGTGGTTTTACATCTTTTAACTAACGCACTTGTAAAATTATAATACTCAGCTTCCAGTTCATTGCTTAGCCAGTGACATGTTTTTAGCCCTTTAAAGCTTCTCATCAGCCAGCCCATCCAGTCTTTTAATATCTATTGCTCCATCTGTACCTGATCCATTTTGCCAGCATCTTTCTGGTACCATGGTGCCTCCAACTAAAGACAATATTCTACATGCAAGTGAGCAAATCTGCATAGAAAGATGATTGCTTCTTTGCTCTGCAAAGTCCTTACAGCAGGCATTTAAAATATCACCAGGGCAGTAAAATGCACACTGATTTCTAGTTCACTCTCTTGCAACATTGGCCTGTTGCAGCTGCATTGCTTTCCAGGTTTCTCCCTTCAGGCAACATAGAGCATTGCATAAAGAGATTATTAACTTTCTTATATTCTCTTCAACCTTCCTCTTCAAAAACTGCTGTGATATACAAGGGACACCATAAGCATGTATTGCAGCAGATGTCAAGATTTATCAAATCAAAAGATAATTTTTAACCAGTCAAAACTGAGGTCAATATTTGCCTTCTGAAATAATTAATTTCAACATACAGGAAAACAAGTAAGATGTTCTCAACACATTCTGAATTCTGAACCAAATATTCTGAAATAGCCAAGAACTGAAAAGGATTCAACCCCTTGAAACAAATATCCTGAAAAATGATATTTAGCTCTCTAGTCAAAACTATTCACTCGGAGAATCAGGTGGGAAGTCAAGGTTTCATATGCTGACTGGCTCAGAGATAATAATTTTCAGTGACTTTGGCAACAGTTGCTCAGGATATTATTAATTACACACATGATCTGGCTAGTTAGTGTTGGTCCAGATCTCAGTACTTTTGACCTCTGAGGTGATGAATGAATGGGAAGGCAAAGGAGATAAGGAATGGAGATTAAAAAAATCAATTTGTCCCAAAATTAGCTTTGCCAGAGTCCTCATATTTTTGACAAAAGTAATGCACCCCTTTCTTGTTTTGTATAGTAAGTTGTCTTTAAATCCAACAAAGTAAATGTAGTTTTCTGGAGACAGGAATAGGAAACCTCAGAATGTTAAACAGATTAGATTGATATTATTTTAAAAAGTTGTTCCCCAGGGGAAAAAAAAACAAAACAAATGGAATATCCTTTGTCTAACAGTATTGAAGACCAGAGGGAATGTGCAAGTAATTAGGCAGACAGAAAATTTATGTCCTTTAGATGTACGCTTGGCTCAGTTACACACACTGTCAATTCACCAGATCATGATAACCTTGCTGCAGGACTACACAGGTGGCACCAGGGCAAGGCAGTAAACCACATTATTGCCTAAATCCAACAGGTAATTAGGGCGGTGCAGGGAAAGCAGCTGACTGCTGTTTAGAGTATGTTCCCATTTCCTTTCTTATCTGCTTGGTTTTGTTTTTGAGTCAAAGAAGCCTTCAAAAAACAGAGGGAGCAAGAGGTCAGAGTGGAAGATCCTTCCTGGTGTTGCAGTCCTTTTCCACGAGAGACGAACACACGCACACACAGTTTCACACACAGGGAGGCGAATGGCAGACAGTGAGAAGCTGTTGTTATCCTTTCTTCTGCTCCCATCCTGGGCCAGGGAGGCTTTTAAAGACAACACAGCGTTCGTGGCGCAAGTGCCCTTGCCTCGCTCCTTCCCAGGAGAAGGAACTGACCTGCAAGGTCCCAGCACACGGAGCAGTTCTTGAGCACGCAGCCTGCCCAGCACAGGAAGCTTTCCTTGTTGGCAGGAAGACAGCAGCTGGGCCTCCGATTCCTGATGGATACATCGCTGGCCAAAAGAATTGGGAAGGGGCATGGGAAAAACTGAATGAACTAACTGAATGACTAACCATACTTTTTCACAGCACAACTGGTACACGACAGGTTTGCTGGACAGACACACGCACAATGGCTGTAGCACTCTTGCATGAAGAAGATCTGCTCTGTGGTTGTGGTGTTAGGCTGCAGCCAGTTCCCACCTGTCAGCTCAGGAAGAGTCTGATGGACTGTATCATTTCATTCCCTCGGGAATAAGGCTGCAGCTGGTTTTTGGCCAAAAGATGACAACAGAACGAACCCAAAACAAGAAAAGGAGAGTGGCCAGCTGCTGCTGCTCCTTCTTTGTTGTTATTTGAGTCTTCACAGTGCTCCTGGCTTCATGGCTGGCTGAGTGGATGGCTCTTTACTTATAATTAATCTTATTTTACACTGAAATTTCATAGGTTGTTCCACCAACTCCAGACACCTTCTTAACATTTGAGTGTCTAGCGGGGCTAACAGGTGTCCCCTGGGAACTTGATGTTGAACCCAACCTGGATATTCCTTTTGGCTGTCCATTTATTTTACTGTGAGGGGTCTTCAACTGCATGTCATCCCTGCATCAAAACAAGTATCAAAAGATGCAAAATTAGTGAACAAAGAGTGATAGCAGAATGGCTTAATTCAGGATAAACAATTATACCCATTACCCCGAGTCCCAGCATTACAAAATAATCAAGCATGGCAGCAACCTGGTTGAAGCCAATATACTTGATGAAAAGCCACTGAAATGAGAGGATTCATTTGGCCGTTAGGTTAGTGGATCAGATCCCAATAATATCTGTTCATTTAATTACTTGCTTAAATGCTTTGTTGAACCAAACTAATTGCATAAGCACTTGTACGATGCAAGAGGGTTTAACTGTCACCACTATTGACCTTAAGCCAAACTGTGTCTTACAATCAGAAATAGAATACTCAGAAAAAAACACTTCCCAGTTAAATATCCAGTTAAACAAAATTATGTTGCTCATCTCTGAGAGATGTAAGAGAGGTGAAGCGTAAGACTTCTTTATGACAGAAGACACAAACTGAATGAAGTCAGGAAGCACTCTAGGATCCCTGTAATTAAAGACCATGTTCCAGATGGACTCTTTAAAATAATTTCTTTTCTTATGACCTACTGCCAAGGAGCCTGGACAACAGGCTTTCTTCAAAAGATCTTTTAAATCTAGGCCACTACACACTAAAGCTTAATGTGTATCGTTCCCAAGACTCACAAAGTAATTAGATAAAAGCCTACCAACAAACATGTGTATGTTCTGGAAGTGCCAGCACAACTGGGATCTGCTGTACTCTTGTATCTTACTCCTGCACAGTGAGTGTCTGCTTGGGTTTGCCTCAGTGTGGAATTTAAGCCTGGGTCATGCTAGGAGCAGCAACTGGAGGCTGAAATATATTCTGGAAAGGAACACTTTCTGTCTGCCTGTGAACAGAGGCAGCCTGAGCTATTTCAAACCACCCTTTCTTTTTTTCTGGAGGCCAGAGGGTTTGATGGAATAACTGTATTCAAAAGGAAATTTCTTTCTTTACATGTGTCTGCAAAATAAAGCTGCAAAGCACAAAGCCACAAAACTAAAAGCACTTTTATGTGGCAACCTGGTCTGACAGCTGTACCCTGGAGCTGGAGCAGCAGGTTCATCACCTCACACCAGCCCAGCTTCTGCTACATGTTTAAGCTGTGCTTGGACTAGAGAATGGAGTTGTGGGTATATGCACCAGCAAAATACACATGCACATACATATATATAATATATATGCCAAAAAATGGTGTGGTTTGGTAAAATAATGTTTTGTCCCCAAACAGCTGAAATATGCAGGGAATAAATTCTGCATTTGCCCCACTGAAGTATTACAAAAGCCTTAATTCAATGCTGACATTCTCCTGAAGAACACAGTCTGCCTCCTGAAACAAGGCAGAAAGGAGCTGGAGAGTGTAAGGAGAAAGAGGAGAAAGGCGTTACTGACAGAGAAAACATGTTGTGTTTATGAACTACAGAGTGCCTGTGGGAGGTTTACTTCACTAGGTTAAAAAACTTCAATTTTATTAAGCTATTTATTAATCTAGGTACTTGACTTGACTTTAGGAACTTCAGTAAAAATATCCTCTGCAATAGTATCGTATGTCTGCAAATTTAGCTACAGATCCCATCAAATGTTATTTTAATAGATTTGTTCTTCTATCACCAATTCTGTACTACTCAGCACTGCTAAATACAGTCTCCATGCCAAGCACAATTTCCAGGACTGGTTTCAGCCTGTTTCCCTTAGCACTGATTATTTTAGCACATGCTGTGATCCAGCTTTACCAAGCAATGGCTCAGTCCAACATCCCTTTAGGTTGCAATCTAAAACAGCTCCACTCTTTTGTGCATAACAGGAGGGATTATCTGCCTGGTATCTTGCAAATAACTATCCAATTCAGCTAAGACACTAAATCATGATGAATTCTACAACTTAATTGACCACCTGCAGTTCAAGATACAGCAAACATGAAGAGCACCCACAAACCTCCCATCCTCACTGGCCTGCAGCAGACAAGTGATCTGGGCTGTGCCTCCGGTGAAACACTCTGGACTCGCTTGCAAACAGACTCACATTCCTAAGCAGAACGTACCTTTGTGCTCCCACTGACTGCACCTCTGTAATTTCCACAGTGTTTACAAACGAGACAGCCTTTGGGCCTCCATAAGAGGGTGACCTGGGCATCCCTGTGGGAGATGATGGGACCTGGTGGCCTGGGGATTTGTAGGAGCCATTGCTCACCCTGCCCTGTAGTGCTTGGTGGGACTGGACATTATTATTGGCTAAATCAGCTTGCAGAGAGGTTGTGGAAGTCCTTGGTGCTCTTGTCATTGCACTTGAGAGTGAAGACACTGAGGACTGCAGTATAGGGTTCCTTGTGCTAAAACTGGTAGCAGCCATCAGATTGTCTCTAGATCCATATTTCATTGCCATGCTGCGTGGGTCTTCAGAGAGCGTGCTGACTTGCTGAAGGCTGTAAGAGCTTGGGGTGTCATAGACACCTGAGTCTGCAAACACCGAATCAGGGTGTGAGTGGAGGAGCTTCTCCCTCTCTTCCATCTCTTTCCTCTCCTGGATAGATGCCATAATGGTTTTGGAAAGGTTATCATACCGGACTGGGGAGGGGTCTCTCTGATGTGGAGCTGGACCCCCCAGCACCGGGCTGAAGCTCTGTGGTGGCTGGCGCTGCAGCTCCCCCCCCCGCAGGTGGCACATCTTGGCTGATAAATAGGGGGAGTGGTACCCAACGGAGCTGACCGCGGAATGGGCAACGCACTTCCTCCCCGAGGGAGACATGGGGTTGAGTAAACTGTCATAGGAAAGACTTCCATTTCTGTTTGACAGGGAATTGGGAGAAAAGATGCTTTTGTAAGGGGTGGAAGCCGCCCCTTCAGACTTCATTGGATGAAGGGGTACTTTGTCTGTCCCTCTTCTGGCAGCAGATTTCAGGCTCAGGGATCGTGAATTGATGGCAAAGGAATCTATCTGGAGTGGGGAAGACTGATAGGTCTTGTGAAGGGAGCTTTTCCGGTAGCTGGGGATGTCCAAACTGGGTTCAGACTGGTAATCAAGGCTCCTGCCATCCTCTTCTATCAGAGCTCCTTGGCTGTGTCCCTCCTGCATGGTGATCTAAAACAAAGGTGAATATGAGAAAGAGAAGCCAATGCTATGTAAGTACAGGTTGGGTCTCCATGGTGAGTACATGGGAAGGAAAGAGCTGGAGGTCTACTCTCAGATTCTCAGCCCAGCTATGACTCAGGTTCACTCTAAGGAATCTCCTAACTCCTCTTCAGCATTTGGATAAGCACCTTAGAAGTAAGGGGGAGTTACTCATAATAAGTGCTAAATGTCAATACATGGACAGACACTGGAAACACACAATGAGACACTTCTAAGCCGAGACTCAAGTCTCCGTCAAGGTAAATCAAATTGTAATCTGATAACATTGCCCTTGGAAAAAGTACATCAAGTTTTCTACAAATAGCTCTTGAGTTGAGAAGTCTGCTTCTTTTGTGCTGAGTCAGAAACACTTTAGTCTTCATTTCAACACACTGGGGACGCTTATCCACTTTACTCAGAGCAATGAGGATTCAGTAATTCTGAATTTCTGATCATACGTCTTCAAAATCAAACACCTAAGCTTAATTAAAACAGAGAGGCTCCTTTCCACTATTTAGGCAAGAAAATAAACCAATTTTCTCTTTTTTATTGTCTGTGTAGGAGAGAGTGGCTACATCAGAAGAGACATAGGCAATCACGTTTTATGTGCATTGAAAATAGACAGGACTTCACTTTGGTTTACTCTATGAAAAGAATGCTTATGGATCTGTTCACTTCAAATGCCATTCTGTGCTACACAATTAATTTTTACTCTTATAAGGGTTTGCCATAATGCACAATAAAATGGCTACACTAGCTCTGCAAACAAAGAATTATCATCAGTCACTTATTTAATCAGAAATGCAGTCAATGCAGTTTGTTCTTTATCAAATTTATTTTAAGGGAAAATTATTTTTAAAAAGCATAACTGATAAATATGTTTTATTCTGAATTTTTCTTCAAGTATTTTTCTTTGAGCTAGAAAATAGGGAAATATCTAAAACAGCTCACTATCTTCAAGAGCATGGTGCTAAATTTGGCCTTCTCTGGAAAAAGGAAGTCAGGTTACAGCCTGTAAAGGAGTAGGAGAGAGCAATGATATAGCTTATATTTGTTCTACTTATCCTTGAACCCCAATCCCTCTTTCCTAACAGCTTTCATTGCTTAGAAGCAGAATTATATTGACAAGCTGAGGAACAGATACAAAAGAGACAACATGATATTCCTCAGAGCAGCCAGTCTCTCTCTGTACCTCATACTAAACACATGCTATCCTATCCACTTGCCAGTGAACTCATTTTTATAATATTCTCACTTGACTACCAGAAAATTGTGATTACTATAATATAGAACATGTCCAAAGAGCTGATTGTATCACACCAGTCAGCCTACAGTAAAAACATTTTAGGTCAGGACTGAAACAGAAACCTTCAGAGTGACGATGCTGTACCCTGTTATGGTTTCATAGCACTGCTCAGTCTCCTGGCCTGATCAGAACCTATTCTATATCTGTATTGCATCTGAATGAATAAAACAAGCTTGTCTTCCACAGCTCTCTGACTTTCAGCATCATAACCTAAAATACTGTTACTTAGACAGCTCAAAACTGCTAGCTGATGCCTGTAAATAGAATATTTTGAATTGGATGTCAAGCCATTTTTCATGTAATAAGGTGAAGATGACAGGATTTTAAAGCTTTTGGATACAGTGAACAGATTGTTTTTATACTCCTTTTCATCAGCCCATCTTTTCTTCATTAAGTGGACAAATCCAGAGAATAAGATTAACAATTACTGTAGTAAGACTAAAAGCCAAACTTGGTGGCATCTGGAATTCTACCATCTATCACAATCTTTTTCAAAACAAGGATACTAGAAATGTTTTCTTCACTATTTAAGGAACGTTCTGTCTTATTCCAGTGTTGCTGCAGTCAATTAGATATCTCTACTTTCCTTACTTACACCACCCCCTTCTTGTTATTATAGGGGGTGACATGAGAAAGCCTGATGAAATTAATTGTAAGAAAACTGCACTGTGTGTGGTATGTGTGTTTTAAGGTTATCTCCAACAGTGTGTGAAGTCTTGGATAAATACTGCAAAGATACAAGTTAGACCAGTGATTTTCCAACTGCTGTTCTCAGGTCCTGGAGAGCCAAGGAATATTCGCAACAAACCCATGAGAAGAAAACTGATTAGCAGTGGGCTTAGATTTGCACTCTGCTTCCAAAGGAAACAGTGTAAACAGTTTCAAAACTCTAAGCAAAAAAGAAAATGGTCAAAATTCCAGAGCAATTCTCCCTAATAATTTGGAACTCCGTTTTTTTGACAGGAGGAAATGATGCCAAGTGCTCAGAAGTTGTTTTTTCCATGCACTGAGAAGGTGCTAAGGAAGGTCAAACATGAGAAATCTTCCATTAATTTTAACTAAAATATCTCTTGGAATGCTTTATAAGTTCTTTCTGTTTTACAAGCTGACATCCTGAGGCATCACTAAGCATGTTTTGTGTTGACTCTAGGGTCTGATCCAGGAAACTGCTAAACATGCCCAGATCGCTCTGAAGGCAATCTGTGCTGGCACCTATGTCAGGAGAAGCCAATGGAAGGTGACACTTCTCAGCATCTGAGGATCAGGCCAAGACACTGGAGAAACAGGAGTGCATGCCTATCAGCAGGACAGATGTGTCAAGTTCAACAGAGGAAAGCTGCAAAGGCAGACATAGTGAAAATACTCATTATCGCACAACAATGCCAAGTGTTGTTATTTACTTGTACACTCTGACATTCACTAGAGCCCTGCAGTGAGTTTATACTCAGCTCCATGTTTCTCTGGGAGAAGATTCTCCCAGTTCCACTCACCTGCTCAGCTGTAGCATGGTAGTGGACTTTGGGATTGTTGCTGAAGGCTGGTCGATACTTGTACATGGCAGGTGTAGGAGGGCTGACAAGTTTGGGTGAAAGGCCACCTTCTGTAAAAGGAAAATGAAAAAAAAAAGACTAGTACAACCTGTGGACAGAATGCTATCAGCCCTAATTCCTTGCTATCCATTTCCTCTGCAACCAGATCTGTTCTGGAAAGAATAAAATTTGCAGTTCTTCTTGCAGAATTCAATGAAAATCAATGGGGCTCCTGTGGAAATAACAGGACATTGCTGCCAGATCATCAGTCTGCAGAGAAGAAGAAACAAGCTGTAACATATTAAGTAGTGCTGGGGAGCAGTGCTATACTCCATGCTATAACCTGAAATAATAGGTATTCAGCTACTACTTTTGTCTGAAAAAATAGGGTTTTTAATAGTATCAAAGTAGCATCAAATAGTATCAAAGCTTTAATTTCACATTTTCATAAATAAAATATTGCTGTTTGCAACACCTAAGAAACATTAATATGAAATGCTTATTTCTTTATTAAAAAATAAATTTTTAATTTTTAAAATTATTTTTAAAATGTAAGAAGGGAATCTAAAAGGGTTTAAAAACTCTGTGAAACTGATACGAAATACCCAACCTATGCCTGAATGAACCACTTCAAGCTGACTTTTTTCTCCCATTCCTGCTGTTTATTTCCCTAGCTTAGAACTCTCTATAAATAGAAAAAACCCTTCACCCAGATCCCACTACTGTTTTGAAAGAATACCAGAAGCCTTTTAAAGAGACTGAAATATTTTCTTATTAATAAAAATAAACCACTGAACATGCAACTGTACCTTCACTGGTCCCCAGCTGCCCTTTCAGCTCAGAGTACTTGCTTGGATCTCCTTTGGATGGGAGAGGTGGTTGCACATCCATAGTTTTATCCTCCAGACCTTCCAGGCTAATTTTAGACTGAAAATGACCAAAGAATCAGTCACTACCTGCAACTTGGTTAAATAATAGCGTGTGTCAGACAGACACAACACAGAACTTCCTACACCTAGAATGACAAACATGATTTAGCATCCACTGCAGACAAAAACTGTCATGTGTAAAATTAACATTTGTCATAAGAAGCCAGTATAATTTGAAATGCACTATCCAAGTCTCCTTGGCATGCTAAATAACATTATCATCACACCAGTGAATATGTCATAGAAGACAATGTTGTCTTCTACTTTTTTCAGCAACTTTCCAGGCAGCTCTCAGCAAGTAACTTTCCAAAGAGCGTAACGTGAACTATCCACAAAAATCTTTCAAGGTGATTTCTTCTGAATCCATTGCTTTTTATATGGATAACAAATCATTCTTTTTCATGCCAGGAGATAATGAAAAAAGAAGAGAAGAGGACTCAGCTTCCAAGCCAATATTCCTTTCACTGGACCACAAGACTAATGCTGAATCCATGCTCTTCGAAAGCAGCACCTGAAGGCTGCCTTACCTTGCTCCGGTTGAGGTTGGCTTGGATCCCATTGTCACTGATCTTCACTGTGATCTGGCGCTCAGATAAATCTGGTCTGAGGAAAGGAGGCTTCACACTCACAGCTTGCTTCTTCTTGGGCTCAACTACATACCTGGTTAATTGTTCAACAGTCATTAAAACAAACAATAATCTAAGAACAAGACATAGAGACAAGAAAATCTTCCTGCTGCCAGGGTATGATTTAAGAATATGTCAGAATCTAGGTAAGCAAATTCCATTTATTTCAACTGATGCAATAATTAAAAAACTACAAAAATATCAGAGGGACTTTTAGTAAGCAAGAGGAGAGGATGCACTAAAAACCCAAGCAATTATTGAAGCACTGGTGGACAAAAGCATACATAACATGAAGAGAGAGAGATAGAGAGGCCTACTGCCAATAG
This sequence comes from Ceyx melanurus, assembly GCA_024611195.1. Lineage (NCBI taxonomy): Eukaryota > Metazoa > Chordata > Aves > Coraciiformes > Alcedinidae > Ceyx > Ceyx melanurus. The sequence goes on along the minus strand of JANHGL010026092.1, from coordinate 96,809 downwards.
AAGTAATTTACTAGATCTTACCTAGTTAAGATGGAATAGCTTCCCTGCAGTGGACGATGGGGATGAGGGAATAAGACCCAGCACATGGGGAGGTAACATGGAGAGGATGATGTTCTGTCAGTCCTAGCTTACTACACAGTGACTTGTTTCTTGGGCATGTTTCGATTATTCAAATAAATGAAAGTAAAAGACATATCTATTGGAAGCAACAAATCTAAAGGGAAATGTCTGACTTTAGATATCTAATTTCTTTCCAGTGGACTGTAATTCTGTAAGTGCAACTGGGCAGTGGCTGTATAGTGCATCAATATCAATCTACACACAGGCTTTCTCTGTTTTCTCTAGTGAATAGGACATTCTAGTAGTGACAGCTCAGTGGCTTTTCATATACAGGACAGTGAACAGGTATTCTGCTTACTGAAAGTCTGAGAACAGCCATGATGAGAATACTCATACCTCTCTCTTAACAGAAGTGTCTCCCAGCTTCTAATATCTGTCTCTCTTAAAGTACCTTGAACTAATTTTCATGATTTGATACATTTGAGAAGCAGCTATTCTAGTGTCTTCACTTTAACACACGTGAGTCTTTTAGGACTTATTTGTTGCATGGCCAAGGGGAAAAAAAAAGGCAGATAGTATCAGGGTGTAGAATTGCTCACCACTCTGCAAAGGCTCACATAAGTCTCCTTGTAGTATGATTATTAACATGTTTGCAGTCTGGACAGCTCAGCACCTAGGATATTTATACTCCATCTGATCTATTGCATTAAAATCCTGATTCCAAAATGTGAAACGATAAATCCATTTCCCCAAAAATAGAAAGCCATAAATAACATCCCAAGTTCCATGGTGTAGACCTCATTGAAAATCCGTTTTATGATAATGAAAGTGCCAGTGAGATTGAAAACCACAGCAGCCTTAAATTAGATTTAAGTCTTAAAGAGAAAGGCTGATTGTAGATTTCTTCCTTTTCTCCATCAGACTAGAGTTACTGGACATTGACTGTACAGTGCACAAAGTCATGTTGGGAATATGATAACAAAAGGGAACTTACTTCAGAATCATAGAATGTTTTGTGTTGGAAGGGCCCTTTAAAGGTCATCTAGTCCAATCACCCTGCATTTAGTGATACCTTTAACTAGAGCAGGTTGCTCGGAGTTTTGTTACTGAAATCCACTGGTGAAGACAAAGGTATTAGCTCTTGATATAATTTGACATGCTCATTCCAAATAAACATTTCTGGGATGAGGGTTATAAAATACATAAAGAAAGCAACTGCCTGGACAGGTTAAAGCCATGCAACAATGAAGCAGCTATCCCAGAGCTCTGCCTTCAGGAGTGTTTTGCTTTACTTCCCTGATACTTCATCAATGGTCTTTCACTTGTGAGCCAAATCGAGCACATTTTCTACTTTTGTCCCAACAACTAAATGACCTCCCTCATTTCCAGTTGTGTTTATCTTACCTGGGAGCCAAGGGGCTGCACAGTACATGTTCCACGTTTCCACAGCATCCTCGGGTGAAAGGATTCACTCCCCCACGGAATTTACCTGTCACCTGAAAACACATTCAGGACAGTGCTCAAACCTCTAGCTACACAGAAGTCATCATCCAACCCTCAGAAAGCCAAGAGTAAGTACACCTTGATCTGACCTCACTGCCCTTCCCAAACAGGTTGTTTTTCTTTGAATGCTACCCTTCCTCTCTGTCACTCTAACACAGCACTTCTATCAGCTGCCTCTAGCTAAGAGGCTCACCAGTTGTAGATCCTTCCCAAAAGGGCAGTGAGCTCCATGTGACTTGGGTCCCAAGAAGCCACCTTCACCTCTCCACGCCACTTCTGCACTAGATTCCTGACTGCCTCCTGTCACCCAGACATACTGTTTTGGTCCTTTCATTCCTCTGGCACTTCCACTCCTCTGCTTGGGCAAGTAATCTCCAAACAAAGAGGCAAGTCAATTCAACACTGGTAATGTTGGATGAGAGCAATGTTTCCTCTTTACCAGCTTCCCATCCTTAGGAGCACTCGGTCTGAACCACGGCTTTACGTGTGAGGGCGCCAGGAGCTGCCCGGTGATTCTGATGTTTGCCTGGAAATGAGCTCGTTTAATAAAAGCCAAGACTCATTAGACTGGCAGGATCCATTCAGAGCTTCATACAAGCATTGTAAAGGGGTACTCTAAAGGCAGATACTTGAAAGTAACCATATGGGGATAAATACCAATAAAGCCAGAGAGATTAATAGTGGTTGACATTAAAAGCATTAGTGTTGCTGTTTGCAAGTAATGAAGTTTAATCAACTCATAGTTCTCATCTAGCAACATGTTTAGAGAGTACCAGAAATACTTTAATTACTTGCACATAAAATAACAACAATTAAATGGTTTTGCAATATATTATGCTGGCCTCTTTGATATAACATAATACTCTTTAAAAGGCCAAGAGAGAAATGTTGGAAGTTCTGAGTGTTGGAAGATTAACGTGATGACTAAAACGTGGGTCTGGGACAACTGGCACATCTGCATTCAATCCTGGGCTTAAACTGACTTTTGCCAGATGCTGGCAAAGCAATTCATATCTCTGTGCCCATTTTCTCAAACACAATTTAAAAATAAAATATCTCAAACTCACAGATTAAATTACTAATTATATCAATTTGGTTTCTGAAGTAGTTTGAAATCCACTGATAGAAAGCACTCAGAAGGAAGGATATTTATTTACTCTATTCAGAAGCTAAAAATACCAGAATACAAGCAGATGTTGGGTTATTTTGATTCCATAAAAGACTTTCAGAGGCATTCAAAAAGCTCAAAAACATCTCCACTCAAGCACTATACACTCCTAAATCACAGTCTGCCTACTATGAATGCTCAAAACCTACAAACTCTGGAATGAACAAATACCAAAAATAAACAGTAAAACACCAAAAATGTCTGTACCACTGGCCTATAAAATGTACTGGGAAAAGAGGACAAGTGTAGCTGAGCATATTGTAACTGGAAGGCTGACAGAAGATAACTAACCGTGTGAGAAAAAAGAATCAATACAGAGACTGCAGGAGAAAAGTGAATATTTTAAAACAGTGTCAGAGCCAGGAGGAGATCTCATATGCATCCCTCCTTGTCTAGTACTCTAATTAGCTAGATAGGCTTCCTTTGAAAAGGACCTGAAGGCTGGGAACATCCATCCTCCAGCTACATATAGCCAGTACATATGGCTAACCAGAAATTAATACCAGTTTATATTTCATTTTCAGAAAATGGCATGGGTAAAAGAATTAATCTCAAGTGGTTTGGTAGCTCAGGAACCTAAACCAAGCTAGGATGCATTTGCCAATAGTTACTTCAATCAAGTTAAACACTAAATACTCAATCTTCCTAAATTATAGAATAACCACAAACAAGTTATATTTTACCTCTTTTTTAAAAAAAATTTTTTTCTTCATCCTCAGCCTAAAATTTTTGTGGACATATTTAATCACTGCACAAAGCCAAGCCTAAGGCAGACCATGATGTAGGCTATGAGATTGAAATGTCCTGGGTTTCATGGTACTATTGTGAGCACTATCAAACCCAATACTTGGTCAAAATCAATTTAAAAATGAAGAGCAGACTATTCCAAACAGGACTGAGTAAAGCATTCAAAGCTCTACGGCTATGGCATGCCTGCTTTGTTCAAAGGCCATGTTAGGCAACAATTCAGGATGACTTCAGAATCTTTGCTTATGTAAACCTTCCACACTATGATGGACAAAAGTTTTTATTCTCTCTTGTGGGACAGGAGACAATCTCATCCCAGTTTACAAAGGCCTGGCCTCAGACAGATGTCTTCAACTCTTAGACTAAGTCTGCACAGCAGCCAGCAAGCTACATAAGCATGAAACCATCAGCCTGCAGGACAGCACACTGCTCAGCATGAGCTAGAGAGCACCCATAGATGCAAGAGCAGTAAAAATGCATTTGAAAAAAAAAGTGGAAATCTAATGTGGAAAAAAAAGGCGACAAAACCCCGGATGTGTGAGGAGTACTTTGGAGCTGGAGCTGTAACAGGGTAAAGCACTGGAATACATACAATTAATTAGCCTTGGGAAGAAGGCTGAAAACACTGTGCAGCTCACTGGCACATTGTGTGACCCAGCTTTCTAATGGAGCTACCCCTCAGGAAGGGCAGGGGTGTGCTATGGATCCATGGCTAGATCTCTATCAACCATACCCTGCTATTGATAATGCATGTGCATATAGGTCTGGATCGTCCACACAGGGGCTGTGGATTATATACATTTGAGTAACTGCAGAGCAACTGAAGTCTTACAGGCTTTTTGGCATAAGATGTCATGTTGGCACTTGGTTTGGAGAAGCAAAACAAGTTATGGCCAATAGCCTCTCTGTGTGCGTGTGCACATACACACAAGAACAAGAGAGAGACAAAGGGAGAAGACAAAGAGTCAGCTCAGTCAGACCCTGTTCTGTGCACTGTGGGTTAGCTGGGGGAGTTCAAAATACCAGGAGACAGGGCAAAAGCATGACTTCATATTTTCCTTTCATTCAGGCTCATGGTTTGTTCAGTCTGACTCATAAAGTTCAAGCTTCTGGGGTTGACAGTACTCACCACATAAAACCTATTTCAAAGCCATGAGTAGATTTTAAATGGTAAATAAGCCTGGGATGGTCCTTTGTGGTTAGGCAGGGGAAATCTTTGCTTGTAGTGGATTCAAGAAAAAAAAATTTGAAAATAAAAAACTAGGCAATCTTCCTAGATGTCCACAAAAGCTCCAGTAGGAGTGTTGCTGCTAAGATCATTTATCCAAGATAACCTGCTGATTTTCCTTCCCAACCCAACACATCAGCCACAAACCCAGAGCAAGGACTGCATCTTACCTGTTCGTTTGTTGTGCGCCCTCGGGCCACTAGAACAATATGGAAGCCAGTGAGACCAACGACTGGAATAAAGAATAACCCAGCCACACACATGACAGCCATTCTGTATCCAGGAGTTAAAGAAACTGGGACAAGGGAAAAAGAGGCTATGAAGGAGAGGGAAAGGAAAATGAGAAAAGAATAATCTGGGAAATAGGGAGGGTGTCCCTCACCTTTAACTAAGTCTAACTAAATTTTATCTCAAAATTAAGTCCATCTGCTACTAGCCTAGGTCCTTAACCTTGAGATGATTAAAAAATAATGTGAACTCAATTAATCCTGGCTGAATGATCTTGTCAAGACTGTTCTGCACTAATCCATCAACAAGGGTAGCACCCCTTGGAGCCAGTGGTGCGTGTGTTACACCAGCATGCAGGGGGGCTGCTTCCAGCTTAAACTCAGCTTTACAGTAATAGAGTTTTAAATACAGAAACTAGTACCCAGGAGAGTCACACTCAATTGGAATTAAAATTTGGGGAGGCAGTATAGACTTTTGCTGGGTTGTCATAGCAAAGACTGATATAGTCTATAAAGGTCAGCTATAGTTTTTAGGTAATCATTGGTTACAGGTTACACGGGTCAGATGGGTACAGAGGAAAACTTGCACTAAGCATTGACTAGGGAATCAGGAGAGGAGCAGATCTCCAATAGGACGACAAATCGTCAGATTCATTCTTTCATATTTTCCTCAGGGTCAACTTGAGTCTTGAAAGACCAAAATGAAGGATACGTAATGGTAGTATGAGCTGCTCCCAGCTTTTCCATATGGTTTAGGACAAAGATGAGCCCAAAGGTGAACACTCCAACCATGTGTGTACTTAAAGACAGCAAGAAGAGAAAAAAATAGCGGTAGTTCCTCCGTCCTATGCAATTGTTGACCCATGGGCAGTGATGGTCAAAATCCTTGTAAAGAAAGGGAGAGACAGGAACAATATCCAAACGGTGAAAAGAAGATACATTGTCTTCAAAGAGAAATCTGAACCATTGTCATGGAAAATTACATCAGGCTAGTTCTGAATCCTTATGATATGCTGGACTCTCTTGGTTTATCTATGGGTGGAGAGATACTTGAGTGTTCAAAGGGTTTAAGGAGAGCATTTGAAAAATATAAGACAGGCTATTTATCTGCTAGCAGCAGAAGCACTCACTGTTTATATTCCTTAGAGCCAGTTACGATGAAGTAGTTAGAACCCAGAATGTTTTGAAGATACAATACTGCTGCAGAATTCTCTGCTCTATATTTGTGTTTCTATGTAGCTGAACAACAGACATCCCAAAAGATACTTTTTACTCCTCAGGTCTCCAGAGAAAAGCAACAGCTTGATGACACACAGCCAAAGTTCTGCACAAGTTCATTAATAGTTATGAATACAAACCTAACTGTCTCAAGCAAGAAGAGCTCAAAGCCCCTCATAAAGACAGATCCCTTTTAACAGGAGATTTAATAACGAGGGCAAGCCACAGACATCTTTCAAGTGCCTTTACACAGTTTTATAAGCATGTAAATCCACTGTCTTCAATGGGATTATTCTTGACACGAGGACAAGATCAGGTGCAAGACATAAACCCTTCTTATTCCAGTGTTCTTCAGAAGATATATTAATCACACAAAACAAATTAATTGTTTATTCTTTGTTTTGTCATAAGGGTATTTTTAAGCACTCCTCAGGCATGATAAAGGGAGAGGGGTATGTATATTTTTAAGTTTTTCATAATGTATTTACCAAAAATTTACAAAATACAAGAAAATGCATTACAGCACCTTAGAAAATTACAGGGGCAATTTAATAAAGGTAATTTCAGGCTATATATGAAAAGCTGACACAGCATATGTCTACTATGCAAATCTGGTTGCCTGCAGCCAAAAATATCTATTATGAAACTGGGTAAGTACTCACTGCAAACATATCAGTAAAGAAGATAAAAATCTGACTGCTTTTGTCACAGATTAATTTTTGGGTCCCTCTAGTCACAGCAGGCTTAAGGCTTGAACTGATTTTATTTCTGCACGTATCATTGGCTTTCGTAGTTGGTTCATGTTTATCAAATTAGTTCAAAAGTTTGACATTTGGGAAAATAATTTTTATTGTACATTCTAGACTTAATGTGGAAAGATTTGAATTATGACCCAGAATGGTTTGTACGGGCACAGCCAGTAGAGTTGCTCCTATGCTGTCTCCAAGCTCTTCTAGAAGAGACAGGTGAGTGGGAAATAAACCTTCCAAGAATCAATAAAGCATGCTGTTTAGGACCACATCTTATTGATTCAGAAGTCATTAATGCTTTTTGCCAAAATTCCTCCACAGCAGTCATTATTTACTTACACAAGCAGAGCTTCTTGCTTGCCCACTAGAATAGTAAAGAACATTCAACTGATTTGACCATCAATAAAACTTCTGAAGGACTAAGCAGAATCACCTTGACTTCTGCTATTTTGTTTAGGTTACTTTTGGATTTTTTCCCATTTTCATTTCTGCTGCAGAACTGACTCCCTTGGAGGCCTTATGCCAGCATGAAATTGCAAGTGTTTATACAAGTGAGTTTTGATCTACTTCTTTCTGAGAAAACTTCATTTGCTGAAAATGAATTTTCATGCTGAGCCACTGGGGAGACAAGAGGAGAAATTACATGGGACAACTGAGAAATTACCATCATCTAAATAATCTTCATGATCTAGAATTTGTGAAAACAATTATGTTTTTAAACTAGGAATATACAAATCAGGTATTCTACAGCTCTACTGAACAAATCACAGGAGTCTAAAAAATCTGTGTGACACAACTTATGTGGCTATTCCCCTCTACCCAGGGACCTTGGCAGCTCCTTGCTCTCCATCTTCTCAAATCCTGCATTCTTCTAAGGCCTTCCCCAACAGAACAGCCTTGTCCTATTTATCAATGGTTACTAGGCACAGCATTGCTTCTAGATAATTATAACTTAGATATATATTGCCCTGAAGGGGAAAAAGACTGACACAAGATAAACCCAAGCAGCCTTTCTCTCACATGTAACTGAGCTGCTTTCTTTGGGACTATTCCCTTGCTTATGGCAAAGAGGATTAGGACAAAGATGGTGTCTGCAGCATTCCAGCTGACTCTGGTACTTATTTCTTTCTGATTAGTAATTCCTTTCATTTTAATGGCACAGCTGAATATATTTTAGACATATTACAGATTACATCTTTCTATTGGAAAAAAAAACCCCAAACTTTGCAGCAGAAATCACCCTTAAGAAGTGGAATTTTTAGCTCAGCAATAAAAAATCCCCCCTGGCAATACACTGTTGTGGATACAGCACTTTATACTTGCAAGTTTGGGAGCTGTTTAAAGCCCAGAAGCACATCTTACTGTTTGAGGTCTAGTTTTTAAAAATCCTGTCTGCCTCACCAAGAGCCTAGGGCATTCAAGACACATAAAGGTCCCATAATTCAAAACAATCAACAGTAGTAACATGAATTATTAAATGCTCTGAGGTGGGGTGTTGAAACAAAAATGGGGTCCTTCCATTGACTGGAGAACCATGCACTGAATTCTGAGTTTGGTTTTCCTAAAGCTCACACACCATTCTAGCTTCTCTGCTTGTCCAAGAATGTAGGCACCAGTCTGTTCCAAATTAAATTATGAGCTCTAAGCTCATACATGACAAGCTACATTGCTTCACCTTCAATTTCCTTGAACTCTACTTCTGCATCAACTCTTCCACTCACCATTTTTTTTACACTCACAATCCCTTAGCTTTAAGGGAGACATAGCCAGCAGTTCAAATTTTCATTCAAATTACCACTGGCAATGAAGTTGAGGGCTATGTTTGAAAGGTAGGAATCCATCACCAGGGCTACAGCTGGGAAATTTCCGAGAACTGAAATACTGGGGGAAGCTCCAGTGTTTCCAGTGGTATGTGCAACCCCATCCCTGAGGCAAAGCCAGCAGGTAACCAGCAGATGTGTTACCTCCACACAGTTGTCACAGACGCTGCAGTGGGAGCAGCGCGGGGGCCGGTAGAAGTGGCAGGTGGCACACCACTTCATCCGTACTTGGATCCCTTTAATTTCCACATTCTTGTACAGTGGAGCTCGGAAGTCATCGTCTTTATCTTCATCTTCATCTGCTGCTTAATGCAAAACTAGAAGTTAGTGGAAATAGCAGAGGGTAAAGATAAAAGAGCTAATCCAGTCAACGCTTGGATACGGGGGCACTGCCTGTGCTCTTGGGCTTGTCAGCGAAATAACAGAGCGGTGGAAGTGATGGACTGTCAGAACAGGTTGTCCAGGCTGCAGAACACTTCAGTGATCAGGGCTCATTTTAGCACCTCCCCTAGGAGTGCTGTGCAGCCTCACTCACCAGCCCCTTAGCCAGCACTTCCAACCCGAATGAACGAGGAGAGATGCAGACTGGAGTCAAAGAAGGGTGAAAATCACCCAAGCCCATGTTGTGAGAAGTTCTGCTGCCTGCATTTGGGATTAATTCAATGCTACCTAGTCCCAGCACCTAAGGTGAAAGAAATGAGATGATAAATATTAGAATAGAGTTGTGCTAGCTCTAACCCCAGAAGTCGACCCAGGTGACCCTAAGTGATGATGATTTGTTGAGCACACAACCATGCCAAAGACCTGTTGCTCCAGGGAGCCTCTGCCAGTGAGATGTATCACCCTGAAACAATCTGTGTGCCCGTGAAAAGTCCTTGCAGCAGTGATTACTTCTTTATAGCATATCCCATGCTCACCTCTTCACAGAAAAACCAGAATGCTCTTGCTTTAGCAATGGCACATAACTGGGAAGATTTCACCTCTCTCCAAGGCAGCGTAGTCTACTGATGTCAGTAGAAGACTAGGAGTCAGGAAGTTTTGCATTCTAAGTTTTTCACTCTATGGTGCTGTACTAGTCATTTAGCCACTCTTTGCCATTAGTAAGATGAGGATGATAATGATGCAATAATCTTATTAGGGACAACACAGAAGGCAGATGGTGTATCATCTCAGGTAAGCACTGCCTTGTTTAAGAACAGAAGCCATTTAAAAATAAATGCCTAAAATAAAAGATAGTCTATAATAGAAAAATATATTTAGGAAGAAAAGGGGAAAAAAGGAAATTCGATTTCATGAAAGATCATATTTTATTTTACATTCCTATGATCTTTATTTGATTCCTTTTGACAGAGAAAATCTAAGAAGTTCACATCTATTTAACACCTGCTTAAACATTTTAGTGCAGCTGGAATTGGTTGACTGGCTGCAAATTAGGTGGAATTTTAGACTACTGTCCCAGTGGGGCATCAGTCACTATCATTTCGTTCTATATTAAATCTTCTCTAGATGTGTTATCATGATCCAATTTCCACTGACTTCAGAGGGATGTTGTTCCTTCACTTACATGAGCTTGGGATCAGCTACAATATTTACCTTGCAAGATTATTCCCTTGATTAAAGTAGAATGCTGTACTGGCTCCATTCTCTCATTTTCTTCCACAGCTAGTCAGTGGGCCTCTTAGTGAGAGCTGGACTATAAATTCCTTAGACACTTATATAAATATGATCTGTAGGTTCTTCAATACCATTATAAACTAGCCCATGCTGTCTAATACATGTGGGCATATGAAAACACATATAGAACAGTCAAAGAATTTAAAGCTCTTGTATGTAGACAAAAAGTTTATACATTGTATCCCCACATGAACATAAACACATTAGTCTTGCAGAATTAACACACACTTGAAGAGTTTGTATAAAACAGATTGACATAAGAAATACTGGAAACCAGTTTGTAGTGGGTATCTATAACTGGTCAGGAACAAACATTGCCAGTCTCAACCCAGACTGAAAACCAAATTTTTCAAGGTAGTCCCAGTTTTGGTGACTTAGTACTTCCTTTCCTTCTCATTCACTTTGGTGTATTACTGGCAACTCACAGTGGGACAATTCTGATTCATATCAGAAACATTCAGAGCACCAACAAATTGAAAGCTCATTCAGCAATGATCTGGGAGTTTGCTTCAGGCTCTCTTCCACAATAAAAGAGTGAGCTGACTTCCCCCCATAGACCAAGTTCTACCTGCCCAAGAATGTGCAAGCTCATGCAGTACAGCTAGAAATGTGTTGATTTCCAGCCTTCAGTGACCTGAGCAGAATACACTGGCAGAGGAATGAATCTTACTACACAGATTCTTACACTGATCACTCTGATGCACTGACACAGAGCAGCCACATCTCGTGCTTTGATAACCTGTTTTGAAGTTGTTGGTGGCTTCCTTAAAAGGATCCTGTGATTTCATTAGCATCCCAGCTTTTGTATTGCTTATTTGCTCTTTTCGATTTGAAGTATATATGTCACTGTCAGAAATGTACTAAGAAACTTGAAAAGCAAGAAGACAGGTCTCAATAACAGAAAGCAAACAGATCTATTGTATATTCATTTTAAGTCACTCCTGCAATTTCTGATCTCCCTGTGCTGGCAGCTCTGCGGGCGGCGTGGGGCGGCATCGCTTCTTTCACACGCCCTGTGATCTGAATCAACATCTGCTCCCAGCACTGGTATTTATAGTCTTACCCAGCTTTGCTTTGCCTTAGCAGTTTGCTTCCTTCACACATCTAAACTCTTACTCCATCGCTTTATTCCGGGATGATTTCCATCCCTTTTCTCCTCCTTTTCCCACTCCCCTTGCTCCCAGCCTCTTCCAGACCAAGCACATGCACTACAAATAGATATAAAGGCCAAGGCCACAAATGAAGAGAAAGAGGAAAGAATGGCAAGCTGTAGGAACAGCTCTTCCCACTTCACTCCTGACTCCTTTGTGTTAAGGGAGATGAGAAGGCAGGGAAGGTGATGAGAATGTTTCAAAGTTTCTATTGATCTCCCTATGTGTTTCCTTTTTAAATGCAAACAAAAAAACAACAAACAAACAAACCCAAAGCCAAACCAAAACAGAACTGAAACAAAAAAAAACAACCAACCAAAAACCCCTAACAAAACCAAACTTGTTTGCAAATGTAAGTCAGAGAAGTGCAAATGAAAGTATCAGTCTGTAACACACAGTACAGGTCACTCACAGGCCATGGTGAGCACTTGGCAGCAGGCTCTAGTCTGAGGGAACTAGATTGCACAGATTAGATTTCCAGAGATTTTCAAAATGGAAGAACTTTATTCCAGCTCTCCCCTTACCAATGGCAAAGAGCATGGATGCTTTCGGTAACCTCACACCCAACGCACGTTTACCCACTGCTGTCTCTGCTGAGATGGAGGAACTAAAAAGTCCAGGCAACTCATTAAAAGCTCTAAGTGCTTAGACTCATTTGCAAACCTCTCCAGTACCTATTTATACCTTTAAGCACCTAAACACTGCATCATTTCATCTTGCACAAATGACCGAACTTGTCTTTACCTTAGTTTGCCTTTACACACATTTATTTCCTCCCCTGCAGTGCTGCAACACTTAACCAGGGCTCCAAAAGCTCTGTCAGACAGGAATGGGAGAGAGATGCTCATCACTACACCCTGCTCCCTGGCAAAACCTGGCACTTGCTATTCAGGGAAGCCAGCAGGACAGGTTCTTGTCAGGTAGCAATTTAAAATAGATATTGAATTTGGGGAATAGAGGTGAGAAAGCACAGCTTGCAGAGAGCACAGATCCACTGGTTCAGGAAGGACTGCTCTAGGCAGTCTCTGCTGCAAATTGCATGTGAATAATTATTGGAAGATGGATAAAATGAGGTGACAATTCTCTCATTAGAATGTGTTAAAAGAGATAGCAAGGCTGTGGTTCCCATTACAAAAGCCGAGCCATCTTTATCCTATTTGATCAGCTGTGAATCTGTACTAATTTAAGCAAGCATATCTTTCTAAATGTATACATTTTTAGACACTCTACTGCAGCCTTAATCATTCTATTTTTTAGCTTTCAATGCTTTTGCATTTGTTTTAAGGCTTTTTGGAAGGTCTGCTTTGATGAATCTTTTTAATAAAGTTTAGCCTCTCCCCTCCACCACATCCTGCTACCTATTGTGAAGACAGTGACTTAAATTGAATGTGCCAGCATGACACAGGGCATGGCAATCCTAATCACATCAGTCAGGAGAGCTACTCAAGGCAAACCACTCTACACAACCCTGTGCCCTCCACTGCCAATCTGAGCAAGTGCAAGGACAACTGACACCTCCTGGGTCAGAAGAGAGATGGAGGGTATGCAGCACTCTACCACCATCCCACCTCTACTGCTAGCTGAGGATAATATATAAATAAATAATAAATACCAGGAAAGAATATGAGGAAAAAGGGGATTAGGCAACAAGCAGTGTGTTTGGATCCCTAATACCTCCTTTGGCTTGGATTTTCAAATCCCCCTCACAACAGTCCCATTCTCTGTTACCTCGCGGGAAAACTCCAGGGTCCATGAAAGTTGCCATGCTGAAGTTTGCCAGTACAAACAAGAACACGAGCCCATTGTACACTGGGATGGCTGGGGAGATGGCTTTTGTCAACCACGGGCACCTGTGGAGAACAAGAGTTACAGGTAAGGGCTCTTTTGGCTGCAATATGTAGCTTCTTCCCATTTCAACATCATCAATGTTTATAACTCTATAAAGGGTGCCAGGAGGATGGAGCCAGGAGCTCAGTGATGCCTGATGACAGGACAAGGGGCAGTGGGTGGAAGTTGAGGCATAGGAAGTTTCATATCAACATGAGGAGGAATTTTTTCACAGTGAGGGTGACAGACACCAGTACAGGCTGCCCAGTGGGGTTGTGGTGTCTCCCTCACTGGAGATATTCCAAACCCGCCTGGATGCGTTCCTGTGTGATGTGGTCTGGGTGATCCTGCTCTGGCAGGCGGGTTGGACTAGATGATCTTTCCAGCCCCTGACATTCTGTGATTCACCACCCTCACACGGAGGAGTATTCTTGTCCCCTCCCCACTAGCCACGCAGCAAGGCTGAATTTGCAATTTAACAACAGGAATTTCCACAGAGCCAGTCTGAGCGATCTAAAGCACGCTACAAACACCCTCCCTAAAGCTGCTTTGTTCTACAGCACAGAAAGCACCAATTGTTCTCATGGCTCACAGGACTTTGCAATCCTATTGCCTTATTTGCAACCTGGCATTTTGGTTCTCTGTTTAAAAGCTTCATCCCATTGTTGCTACATTGCTGTTTACCTTCTGCATTAGCCTTGTTGCAATTGGTGCTACTTTCAATTCTCACCGGTGTGAAGCAGAATAGGATTCTTAAACCACTGATCTCCAGAGCAGCTACAAAGAGAAGCACACTCCTCACTATACTTTGCCGAGTGGTTTTCAACTCCAGACAACACTCAGAATTAACACTAGAAAACTCTCCTTGGAGGAAAGTTTAGTCAGCCTGAGCGTGGGCTCTGCAGGTGTCAGCAGAATGGAAGAATGCAGGATCCAAAGGATCTGCTCGTGAATGCTTTTCAGAAACACTGAAAGGCTTGCACCAGAAACACCCACCTGGCAAACATAACTGAGAGGACCTGAAGAGAAAGAGTAAAAAAAAGAGAAAAGTACAAGACTTCAGAAAAGGACTGGAGAAATCTTGTTAGTTACAGAAAAATTGTTCAAGCTGCAAACACTTCCTACCATCAGAGAAGGGCAGGACCAAGGCAGAAAACAGCCTGATCTGCAGGAAACAACCCAGTAAAAAGCAGCATTTATTCACTCAACCATTTACAGCATCTCTAAAGCTTATCTCTAAACACTAGACTAAATCTGCTTCTCTGTTCTGCATAAAGAGATTTAGTGTTACAGGATTGCTGAGGGGAAACATCTGATCAACCTCATGAATCTCACAATTATAAATAAGTAAAATGTGGAACAAAGAATCTCTTTGGAAAACGTAAGACCCCTGACCGAGTGGCTCCTTAGATTTCCATCTGCCTTGACAGCCAGGGACTCCTCCAAAGCTGTTAAACTGCCAGCCATTCAGCAGCAACACCTTGCTACCATTAGCATAAACCATACATTGGCCCACATATTCGGGACTGTATTTTGCCCAAATTACATCTTTGGTTGAATCTGGTTGGCTGCCAGGCAGAATCCTGTGGAGAGAAAGGAAAAAAACAACAAACAAGCAGCCTTCTCCCAAATCTCATTTGCAATGTTTTTGCTACTGATATGCTGTTTAGAACAGCTGAGAATGGGGTTATTAACCTTGAAGGAACACTGTTAAACACACTCTTGTGGCCAGCAAAAGAAGGGCACCACGTTTTCTCCTCCCCTTTCTTTCTGAGCAGGCAGGAAGATGGTTTTGTGCTCCCCTCTTCACAGCCAGGCTTTTAACATTGCACTGCTCCGAACTGCTTTTAAAAGGACCTTTCCTCGTGTGTGCTTCAGCCAGTAAGAGAGGGACAAATCATACCCTGGGGGAATGAACTGTAAAGCCAAGAGCAAGGTATGTCTGTGGCTGGGACTGAACATCCAGGTGGACTGGGGAAGAAGGAAAAAAGAAATCTTCTTACTCGAGTAAGGATGCTTTGCTGTAGCCCTTGCAGAAGGGGTGAGGGTGAGCAGAAGCATGAACTTTCTCCTGGGACTGGTCTTAGCTGGAAGAGGCCCAGGAAATTAACACCTTTTAAGATAATAGGAAAGGGCTGAGAGTTGACTGGAGGAGAGCTGAATTTCTTGGCGTTTCTCTTGCATTTGAAATCTTATGCAGGTTGTCAAGGCTCTTGGGTAAAGGAGCAAGTCATGTAGAAGAGAAAGCTGATGGAGATGAAGTAGCTTAGCCAGACCCAGCTGAAGACACCTTGACTCCATGATACACTCTAAGATGCTTACGTTTCCCAGGAGGTAGAATTTCAACATGCAGCAAGGTCACACTGACTTGCTGCCATGCTCAGTTTTCTCAAGGCAGCCGCTGATGAGTGAAAAGCAAGGCAAGGCAGAAGTTTCTAACTTTCCATGAAATGTGCTGCAGTAACCTTGCCAAGTGAGCCACAGGCCTGGCACTAATGATGGTTTCTACCAGATCCTTTAGAGGAAACCAAAATAAATCCTGAAATAAGCAGCTATAGAATGAATTCTACTCTAGGAAAGGGTTTTTCCCTCAGAATTCGAGTAAAATTAGATTTAGTAATGTGCATGACTGACTTCATTTTTTTTCCCATGAGGAAATTTCCTACACAGAGAAAGATTACAAAGTTACCTATGGCTTGTCAAGCATGAAGGAGAGACTTCCTTGGCAGTAAAGTCAAGTTGGCAAATCAAAGAACAGGAAACCCTTTCTTATAGATAACTATTTAGACAGAACAAGTTCTAATGAGAGACTGTCTCAGATGATTAACGTAGGCATCTGTTAATGTTCTCAGTTGTGATTTACTTTGCCACGTTCCCAACAAATACATCAAAATATAAGGAAAAACTTAAGCCATAAACTGAATTGAACAGCTCATTTAATGGGTAAATAGTGTATCTGAAAATACTTACACAGAAGTTGAAAGAAAGGACAGAATGAGTCACTGTACATATCAGCCAGAAGGTCTGCTCACAAGCCTTCCATTTTTTCTTCCTAGAATCTTTATTCAGTATCACAAATTATATAAAATTAAATGGGACAAAAATGACCTAATTTGTAAACTATAATACCAATAAAACCAGATATGGAGATCAAATCCTGGCTTGTAACTAAAAAGATTTGAAAAAGAAAATAAAACTGCTACTAGGATTCCCATTAAATGATGCATCCTCCTGATCCTCCCCCATAATGCACACATAATTATAGACAAAGTAATAGAAATTCAAATGCAGCAGGTTGATTTATCACTAATCCATCAAGCAGGAGTCTGGCTCCTGACCCTCTGTGCTCTGCCGTGAGAAGAAAGCTGCAGCAATGTCTGGCCAGGAACTGTAGTGAGTTTCTTTTTACTTTGTGCATTTCTTCCCTCCAGGAGATCAGCTTCCAGCAGCAGGAACATTGATCCATGGGACAGACTTAGCTGAATTTTTCAGCTGCTTTTTCTAACAAGTTGTTATGAATCTAGATAAACAACATGTGGATTCAAAGCTTTCTGTGGTTGGTGAACACAAAATTGCAAAAGGCTACAGTCCTGTGTCTTCAACTCATCCCACAGTGGAATTACACAGCATGAAGTGTACCACAAGTTTTATAGGGCTATATAAATACAGTAGAGCCAAGAGCAGTGTATAGACCTCTGATGGAACACTGCCATCAGATTCTTCTGAGAGAAAAACTCAACCCCAAGATTTCTGATGTGCACTGACATCTAGGAGCAAAATCCCCAAGTCTCAGCCCAGAGCTACTCTATTCTAGCACAACTACTGCCAAGGAAAGCTGCACCCTTTGTGTTTGCTGGAGCCCCTGCAGAACCAGGGTCACTGAGGAGCTCAAAGTCCTCAGGCCATGGAAAACTTAAGAGATGGGACAGAGCAGGAGCTGTGCTATGGGTCACTTTTGGCAGAAGCAGCCAGGCATGCTGAGCCTGGCACACCTGCAGCTCAGCAGGCTCTCTGCTCTCCTGGCTGTTACTCCTCACTGCACAAGCCATGTTTAAGGTCAAGATAGATGTGAAAATAAATGTATGATAGGTGCTCTACTCCACGTTAGTTTGGATCCCTCACTTGAACCAGGAGGCCTGAAGGATGACACTGCTGCTGTTGCTACTGCAGCAGAGCTACATCCAGAACTGCTCAGGAGAGAAACCTGCAACCGTTTTGCTTAGTGTAGAAATTAAAAGCCAACACACGCCACCATGGCACACTAGAGATAATTATGGGTCTCAAATTCTTCTGAACAAAGCACACAACTACACAGGCAGCATTTTCCTCATAATTATGCCTCTGACATAGAGTGATTCTGTTCATAACTCAGAGGAGAGTAATTCAGGGTGACAGATTTAATCTCATTTATCCTATTTGCTCCTGAAACCCTATCCTAATAAAATGGAAAGTTAAAAAGATTAACAGATAGGATCATACGACTTGCTAGGTGTCAGATAGACTTCAGCATCATCAGCTGCCTCCCTCTGCTAAATAAAACAAATAATCCTTTCTGCTTTTTGGCTTGGTGCTTAGTAGCAAGACATGTTTGTGTCTTAAAATTATAGTTCACCTATAATTAAGTAATTGAATAGGACGTTCTTCTTGAATCCTGCTCTAAATTAAGATTTGGTGGTTTTTATTAAAACCTTACACATGCTTAGAGAGGCACTAGCCCACAGAGGATGGTGCCTGGGATTTCAGGAATTGGGTTTTAGCCTTGGCTCTGACATTGGCATGCAGAGTGACTACAAGCCATCTGCTTCCCTGCTCCACCCCAGTTAAGCCTTTTGCAAGTGAGACATGAACTGCTGACAGACCATCTTCCCACTGCAGGACAGCCAGGGGATCACCTTTCATTTTGCAGATCTCAAAGTGCCTCTGTTAGGGCCATGCTGGAGGCCCTGGTGTTTGCTTCCCTGGAGCCCAGCTCCAGGCACCCCCCATGTTCTGCTGAATTGGGCAGGGTGAGGAGCACTGCTCCTGCCAATGGGCTGTTGTGTGAGGAGGGGTCTGTGATTTCTTAGTAAACAAGGCCCATGGTTCATTCTGTACTCTGCTTGGAGCACAAGCATGAGTGTGAACCAGCTGCCTTGAGAGCAGAAGGCTACAGCCCTACTCTTTCTAACAGAAAGACAGTGAAATCTGCTTGTGTAGTGCATAGAGAAGATGTGGAATCCTCAAGAGTACAGACAGGAACCCAGACTTTGGATACTTACCAACACCTAATAAGAAGACTCCAAGAAGTGTCTATTTGACTGATCAGCTGCACCTAATATTTGATCTGAGATTACCACACATCATTCTCTCAAACAGATGGCTGATCCGCAACAAAACAATTTCTGCAGAAATCACAAGATGTATTTATAACATGGAAGAGAAAGCATCTCTAATTTGAATTGGCTTCTTCTACCATTAGAGTGGTAAAATTAATATGAAAAAGCTGATTCAGTGCATACAAGTAGAAGCAGCTCAGTGAAGTAGGGACTAATTAGATAAGAGGGGTCAACAAGCAAACATAATTTGACTAAGAACTGGTACTGAAAACTTCCAAACTGCCTCTGTAGGTCTGTAGCAGCCTGTCCTGGTTTGATTCCTCTCCAAGACTTATTAACCAAACCCTGACTGTTAAGAACACATACCAATTTGTGTACTGGAAAATCCAAGTAAACAATTGCTAATTGTCACCAGATCTGACCAAAGATTTCACATTTCTAACATTACTCTGATATCCAGCCCCCTGAGAGCTGGACCCGACATCCTAGGCTGCCTGAAAGCTGCCCTACCCAAAAAGACACAATAGTCTTTCTGGCTGACATGGTATGTCAGAGGGGACACAGGTACACAGAGGTGTGACCAGCTGGACCATAAATGGGCTATCAACGGATTGATTCTGAACACCCATATTTTAGAATAATCTGGAATTAGATGTAGATGTTGTACCCTAAATCCCATTTCTGCTGTGTGACAGAGAAGGTGCAAGACAGCACCCTAAAGACTGCACATCACCCAGTCTGTACCATAAAACAGAGAAGGGCAGAGCTCTCTTAGTCTTTAACAGTGAAAATCTAATACATTTCTCACATATCCCAGTCTGAGTGAGATTTTTTCCATTTATATTCACTTTCCTACTCTGAAATCACAGAAAAGTACCATTCTGGAATAGTAACAGAAGGGGAAAAAAAAGCTCATTTTCCATTTTTCATCACTGCTGAAGATAGCTTGGAGCTTATTGTACACCTAAAAATATTTTCCAAGGTTCTAAGACATCTGTAGGTTTAACAAGGCATCACTGGAAAGAGTCAGGAGAGAATGTACCTGAGTGTCATAACCAATGAGAAACAGAAGAGCAGGAGGTTCAGGATAGCCAGGTCCTTTGCTTAGCTCTGCCACAGCAGATTTTGATAAATGAACTAATTTCTGCACCATATCTTATTCATTGGCAAGACTGCGGATAATGTTGCCATAGCACTACACCCTCACTGTGAGTACAGTAGTTGTACTGATACTGAAAGTGATATCAAATTGAAGGATAACAGATCCAAATGTTACATAAAAATAGGAGAAGGAGAAGTAAATACTAGAGAACTTACTACTGAAAACTAGAAACTGATGAGAGCTGAGTGACACATGGAACAGCTCATGCTGGTGATAGGTGGGAGATGCCAAAACATCTACCCTGGGTTTCCAGCTGCAATTACCCATCACAAGAGGCAAAAAATCCCCCCAAACCCTACCACCAAAACCCTCATGAATTTCATGAGCCCCTTCCTAACTGAAATATAGCTGAACACTAGAGACAGTGGTTCAAATCCATCATCTGCCTAGCAGTGTTTAATTATTCACAAGAAATGTGCTGGGTTGAAATTCACTCAGGTTTAACAAGAGCTGATGGGGTTTCAGTGAACATTCCATTTCACCCTGGACTCTGTCCAGAGGCTAGTGGTTCATGTCTGGCAATGTACAGATCAGAGGAGCTAAATCAATTAAAAAGCCAGCTTGAGATACGATGGTCCTTGGTGAAAAGTCTTATCTGGGCAATGCATCACCCCCAAAGTAAAATACACTCTACCCTCTTCACAACACTGCTTGAAAGCTCTGGAGCATGTTCCCTTCCTCCCTTCTGAACAGTCTGCAACTATCTGAGAAGAGACACTATTGTCATGTGGAGAAATCCAGAGAAAGAACAAGGGTATCAATAACGAATTCTGATTGAGACAACCACAGGGATAAACATACCCAGGATCATCCCCACGCTGAGAAGCCATCCAGCCCAGGCAGAGTGTGACCCTGCAGCCCGTGGGAAGGACATACTCTCAAGAGCTACACACACAATGCACTCTACATCACATGCAGAGTGAGCAGACAGGGCTGTCCTGTGCTGGCCTCAACTTGTGCTTTACTGAACTGCTCTCTGCATGCTCAGCAGCTACTGGGAGCCCATAGCCCTGCAAGAGCACCCATAAAAGAGGGAAGAGAAGGGTTACTGCTGGAAGCTGCGTTTAGTTGCTCACAGCAGCAGGGCTTGGACAGACAGGGGCTGAGCTCATTTGCAAATACAGTGCTCTGACGGACTGTCCCACAGTGAATGAAGGACCTACTCAGAGCCAGGCAGCATTCATGACATGTACAGAACCCCAGGATGGGGCTGTCGTTTTGATGCCCTTGTAAAGGAATGTGCTGTAATAGTGAGCTCCACTTGAACTGCCCAGCCTTTATGTGCACCTCAAATAGAAGGCACTCATTGCACGATTCTGGGCTGTATAGACAGGCTGGAGTTCAGTGAACACAGGAACAGTTGTGTATTAGAAGAAGGATAATGATCACATTACAGACAGTAGGACTTGATGTCACTTCAAGCACCTCATGGGCTGCAAGCAGAGCCACCCTGAGCAGCAGAAAACCCCCTGGTGCCTCGTGGAAAGGAGCTGAGGCCAGTGCATGGATAGGTCAGAGCAGACTCAGTGCACGTTACAAAGTGATGCACAGATCCAGAGAAAAAAACAACTTATGTGAATCTCCTGGGTTTGCTTTCTCAGCCTGGTCTTTGCAAAGCCTAAAATGCAGGCAGGCTGGGAGAGGCAAGGACAAAGATCCCAGAGCTTCTCAAACATGCACCAACCTTTCCTCAGTACTGTGCCAAGCAGCTGGACTGAACTCTTTCCAGCGGCTAACAAGAGAACTGAGTATGGGTGGGTTTTGGGTCATGACAGAAGAGAAGGACAGCAAGAAGTCACTGCAAAGTAACCACAGCAGGAGAGACACTAGTTGCCCTGTCACACTGAATATTTTAAATCAATTTGGTTAGAAAAAGGAGGAACTGCTGCCCAGTAACATTCCTTTGCAGTTCTGTCTGCATATGGCTGGCCACCAGCATCTCTGTACTGAAACAGCTGAATGACTTCCAGCTTGTTCCAAAATTCACATAAGGGAATTATCAAGCCACAGAAACCTTGCTAAATGGGAAATCATAGAATTACCTCCAAAAGATGCTGTATGAACCCATAACTCATAACACAGCCAAGTTCTCAATGCCTGTGGCTGCCCTGCCTTCAATCTGTGCTTCTCTTGCACCACTTCCAGCAATAACTGCAGTCCAGCTGCCCAGCATTGTGTCCAGGGAGGTGGAAAGATAACTTCGGTGCCTGAAAGAGATGTGCCTGCTACACAGGCTGTTTTTCTGAGCAGTTTTGCAGATGCCATGTAGAATGCAAACATGCACTTCTCATTTGTAAACACCACAATTATTAAAGTAATGCCACATCTACTGTGGCAGTGCTAAAAAGAGACAGTCCCTTGTCTGGAGTCTCCCAGAGTCCCATTTCCTTGAGTAATGAAGAACACAGTTTGCTTGGGTTTTATAGCACTAGTGACCCTCATGACCTTCCAGACCTCTCAGCAATCTATAACCCAAATTTTTATTGCATAGATGGAATTGCACTTGCCAGATAATGTCAGAACACATCTAGCACACATTCAGTGCTTGAATTCATGAGACAGTGGTGTAGTAGAAATGTACTCATTATAAGTATGTTGTGATGAGACAGAAACAGGTGAAGAAATATTATGAGCTAAGGAAGGGGGGTGGCGACACCAGTGAAAAGATAAGAGTCTATACTACCCTTGTTGAAAAGTTAATTTGACTTTTGAGATATTCCTTTTCCATGTGAGCTCAGTAGAAATTAAATTTCACAAGACACCATTTCTGTACAGTTATTGGATACATTAAACTAAAAGACAGCATCTATTAGATTAAAGTATGGGCCACTTAAATTAACAATGAGCCAATATGCATATGAAACATTCAATATGAGCTCTGAATCCTGTGACAACGTGCTCAGTGGATTAGCAGAGAATGGGGTAACGAAATGTGATTTTCAAGATTCAAGAAACCAGAAGAAAAGCAGAGGAGGGCATCAGCAGGGACAGCCCAGGTGTCAGAGCTGAATCCTGGACAGCCTGGGTGTCAGGGTGCCTGTCATGGGTCTGCATCAGAGAGCTAACTGCCTTGTTCAAACTCTGCAGTGAAGAGAGCTGCAGGGCCTTTGGGGGTGGTGGCTACTTGTAGGGAATATCTTCCTGGAGCACCTTATCTCTCTACCACACGTGTCACTTGCTTCATGAACCAGTGAGAGACACCAGCCAGCCCTGCCAGGGATGTTGCATCCAGCTGCAGGTGAGGTTTGCCATTGCTACCACAATTCAGGTGTTTGGGGAGGGCATATATCACAATATCCAACAGCTCTGACAAATCCACCAGATGCTCTTTGCACTGCTGGGGCTACTAGACAGACCTGAACAAATACAGGAGGAGAAGGAGAATCCTGTGAGGCTGGTATTAGCTCTCTTGTGAAAGCTGTTGCAGAAATTTACAACTAATTAAGGCCAGAGGTTCTTGCAGACTTGTCTAGATCATGTATTGCTTTTCAAATTTGGAAACAATACCTGTCCATGGCCTGGGCAACACTCTTCAGAGCTGCTATGCAAGTTCATCTATCTATGCAGTAGCTTGCTTGTGCAGGGAAAGGAAGCCAGTGTCAATCTGAACTCTCTTGTTTAAAGATTTCTAGACACATATGCAGCAAAATTATTGCAGTTATTTCAAGTTTTCCCTGTATGAAGCAGAAAGATTAGGGACCTTCAATATTTTGTAGAAGAAATGAACAAAACAAAGAGATAGAGATACCTTTATCACACATAGATACAGAAGATAGGGTAGAAAGTGTAAACAAGCTCTTGTATCAAGTACTGGAGTAAATATATAATAGTAAAACAAATGCCTCTCTTTGAATCCTATCTTTAATTTCCCTATGAACTATCCTCCTGAAGGGGTTATATGGGAACCTGAACTGGGAGCATGACATGTATGTAACTTACTATCTCTACATTGAAAAAGAACATTTGCACCGTTTGTGTAAGGAGCCCTCATATCTTAATATTTTAAGGGGGGGGGGGGAGGGTTAAGGATAAAAAATCATTTTGGCTGAGATTTAAGAAGAGAAAAGTGCAAGAGACCTTCATGTTTCAAGTATAAATCAAACTTTGTATTTGGGAAGAACATTCCCCAGAGTGGCCACCTGTTTTGAGACATTTTACCCCTTCTCAAGGCACCATCCACCTCTTGAGACAGAAGGAGAATCATCAGTGACTGGGTCTATTTTGGCAACCACTTTAATCATAAACTGCAACAGAATTAACAACTAACTGGCTGAGGTAACAACACAGAAGAAGACACACCACCCAATTCAGCACCTCTCTGTCACAGACCCCGTGCTCAGCACCCCTCCAAGCCAAGCGCTGTTCTGCAGCCAAGACATTTTAGACACCAGGTCTGTTCCCTGCAGGATGGATACCAGTAACAGCAGGGCAGAGTTGGGGTCCTCCCAAACCAGTTCACAACCTGTTTCTCCCGGAGGACTGGAACTGTTTCAGGGCACAAGGACACAGCTGAAAAATCCTTGTTTCTTCCAGCAGAGGGTAGTGGGACGCACGAGCCAGCAAGCAAACGCGTTGGTTCAGATCACAAGCAAGAGGAGTATGCAGTTTGAAACAAAACCAAGGGTGCAATAGCAGTAACAAAATGGCACTGCTTAGCCCAGTGGAAATGTTATAAAACTAAACGTATTCCTCCATTTGCATTAGTCAAATGAAAAAACGCTTCAAAACAGCTTGTTTCATCATCTCCACCCTTCACCTGCAACATCATCATCCTCATTCCCCTTTCTAATTTTTAGAAGAGACACCAGCCCCAGGCAGCAGCAGGGTCAGAAGAGCTTTTTTCTAACCATCCCTACTAGCAATCTGTCTTCTCTTTCTCTCTGTGGAGAAAACTTGGAGTGTCCCAGAGAAATCACTGAATAACTTTTTCAGGCTCTTTTTCCTCATCTCCCTCCCATTGCCCTGGTGCTAAACAAAATGCCTGAGCAGCAGCATCCCTGTCCCCATGCAGCAGAGGAGCACGGTGCCACTGCAGCTTTAGCCTGGGGGAGTGGCAGTGCAGAGGCAGCTCTCAGGTGCCTCCAGGGGCCGTGCAGCCCACGGGCAGATCTGCACACAGACCTCCCAGGCTCAGAGGAGAAGGTGCCACACGCAGGAGATTCGTGGCTGTTCCCGAGCACTCTCGGGATAGCACAGAGAGTAACTAAGGTAGAAGCAGAGCCGCAGGCTTCTCACACTATTAAATGACTGTGACTCCCTGGCTTAGCTGAAGCATTTCCAATTACAACAGCACAAACCCAGCCCCAGTCCCAAGCCTCCCCTGCCTGCATATCAATGACAGCATCTCCACTGGCCATGTAACAGGATTAGGGGAGGCTTCTGCAAGCAGCATCTCCTGCAGGTAAAATCTTATTACAGGACCTATCAAAAATAAAAATGCTTTTGGGGAGCAATAAAAACATAAAATGATCCACAGTGCCTGTCATATTAACAGTCATTTTAAAAAATTTAAATGATGGAACATAACATCACCATCTTAGGTCTAAATGTTTCTGTCAGCTTGGACAAAATATAAAGGGAGTCTTCCAATATTTGTTCTGATGCACAGGTATTCAATTCAGGTTGACAGAAAACAAAATTACTTTGCTTAGAAAACATCCTAAGAGATGATAGCATCTTAATTACACAGACAGGGAAATGGGATCCAGCCTGGTATACAGATTTGTTTCTTGCCAATTCGACTCTGAAGTGCAACAAGGCAGGGATCTCACCAGCAGCCAAGGTGGCAGGGGGAAGATCATTGCTTTATTTATACATTATTTGCTCTAACCCAAACCCCACCATTTTTAAAGACAGAGGAGTAGCTTACTCACTGCAGTGGACAGAGGGTAGCTGTTTTCCCTACTAATACCTCAGTATTCACTAAAAGCCTATGGGTTTTGTGGTTTTGGAGGTTGCTTTTTTTTTGAAGAACCACAAAGTTATCAGAAAAGGTAAAATGCTGCTCTAGGCTGGATAAACTAAAACATTTTCCAACTCTGTTGCCATAATTCAGGAACATAAGACAGGAATAAAGTTAACTGAGACATATTAAAAAGCTTACTACACTCCTGAGTCAAAATGGGACAATTAGCAGCCACAGCACCAAGACAGCAGACTATGGAAATGGCAGGAGTGGCACCATCTGCTACCAATATGCACTGAGCAAACCAAGTCAGGGGGAAAAAAATCCCCTCCCCTTCTTTTTTTTTTTTTTTTTTTTTTAATGAAACTTGGTCCCATTTCCAAGAATCAAAGAGGATATTCTGTTGAAGCATTATACTTTCCAGACTCCCAGCTGGGACCAGAATGAGGAGCGTCAAGCATCTTATGATTTAACTGTTGAGAAATTTCCAGGCCACACTTTCAAGCAAGAGGTTTGGATACAGATCTGAACTGTGGGCTGATTTGTCTGTGGAGTTCCAATAACAATGGTTAGTATTTGTATGAGTACTTTTTAAATAGCCAGCTGCTCCTGAACTTTGCTAAGTTCACAATTCACCCCTTTTCCCCCTTGATTCCATTGAAAGAGTAGAGACCATCACTCTGCTTTTCAGAAAACTACAAATATTTGCTTCTTGCTGAACAGCTGGCACAAAGTAATGAAAATCATTTACTGCTGAATTTTACTGAATGAACCCCTTATCCCTCCTGCCATTGCTCCCTTGGATATTTCCTGAAAAAAGTATGCCCCAAGCAAACTAGTTTTAGTTTATACTGAACTCTGGGATACATCACTTTACTTTACATTCCTCTCCAACAGAAGATGGAGTGGTTAAGGGGAGGTGTGGAGCTGCACATCACAGACAGCCACAGAGACATAAGCAAAGCTTGCAGTTTTAGACTGTACTTTGGTCTCTTTTGATTTGAGTGAGAAGAATAAATAAATAAAAAGAATCAGAGTATCCAGTCACTACAGACCTTTTCTGAAGTTGTTTTATAGATCTGTTACATAATACAAGCAGCTCACATCTTCCTGGTCTCATATGTCACTGTCATTTTTGTAGGGATGGTTTTTTCCTTTTTTTTTTTTTTTTTTTTAACATCACTACTGGACATCCAAGCACAGAGCTACTATTAATATTCAGAAGAAAAATTGGAAATACTGCCCTCCCTCAGCAGTACTAAGAAGTTTTCCTTTTAAAAGAATAAAAAGACATGCCAATAAAAAATAATTGGAAAGTGTTATAGCCAGTCTCAAGAAAAGTTAATCAATTAGGGGTAGATTTACTGCAAGAATGTCTGAAATCAGTAATTATCCAGCAACAGACTAGTATATCCTTAAATCAAGTGCTGCAATTTGGCACAAGGATTCAGATGTGGTGTCCATCCTCTCCCTCATCAATCACAGCAGCCTTTCCAAAGCTCCTCATTCGCCATGTTTATACCTAATTTTCTAACATGCTTACAGGCCTGTTTCTGTACCCTGCAGTTAGAAAAGAGCCTTTTACATTTTTTTGTTCCTCAGACATGAGTGACAAATTCATTTCAGCTCTTCAGCACTAGCTGCTCAATATTAAACATGGATATATTAATATTTTGCAATACCAGATGAATCAAGTAACTGACAAGTTAACAAGTCTTTTTGCTTTTAATGGTGTTTTATTTTGTTTTTTCTGTAGTTAAACAAAGGACTGATTGGATCCTGCCTTTTCCCTCAAAATGGAAATATAAGTGCCCATACAGGCACTTCAAGCCTATGTACTTTCTAAAGCATCATATTCTCTCTTCTCCCTCCCCAGCTCAAGGCAAACCACAGTCCCTAGGACATCTGGAGGCTGTGGTGTGAATGAATCTCTTCCAGCCATGAACAAAACCAGTCATCTTTGCTGAATTAATAAATATTTTAGACTTAGTTAGTATTTCTGAATTACAAAACTCTGTACTTACTACACAGAAAATAGCCCTTATTCGAGAGGTTATTAAAAAGAAAAGCAAAGGCTCCACGTTCGTCATCTTAACTGTGCGAGATGAGAAAATGCATCTGCCTTGTGTCTTTAATAGGCAGCAGCTCTTTTAGTACACCTTGTTTCTCTTGCATTCACATAACCATGGCTTTAGTTTTCCAGGGTCTTTGTATGAATGTTGGGCAAGAAAAAGGCTAGAGAGAACGATGTGGTTATGCTAAAGATACAGTGCACACAGCCAGCAAGCAAATGCAAGTATCCTCATTCTGAACAGTAACAGCTGCCAAGACAGCAGAACCCAGTCTCCAACAGCAAATGTTTTAAATTATTCACTATTTGTGCCAGCAAGACAAAGAAGAGGTTAAAGTGAATCCAGAACATCTTAATAGACTTAGAGAAAGCAAAGCCTGTCCAGACAGCATGCTCCCACCAGAGCCTCGGCAGCACCCCTCCCCAGGGGTGAGGAACAGCACAGCATCTGTGCAGTGAAACCACTGCAACAGAGCTGCACCCTTCTGAAGAGCCTGGGTGTGCACTTCTGGCAGAAAAGCTGCCAGGGCAGCAGAGGGGAGGAGCAAGCAGGCAAGGAGAAAGATTCACTTTCAACCAGGATCTTGTTTCCTATGTGTTCAATTCAGCTCTGACCGCTTGCCTTCATAAACACACAGGCAGTGAGTTGTTCTGGTTACACATCATCTTTTGCTGCTCCTTTTACAACACCACAACCAGCGACCAAGAATGCCAAGTGCTCAGCTCCCTTGCAGCAGGGAGCAGGTCCGTGGTGACAAGGTGAGAACATGGGACTTGTTTTTCCCCCACGCCATGCTGCACACACAGCACTGAGCTCAGCGAACTCCAGCAAAACTCTGCACACAGGCCCTGAGCAGTCAGTTGTCTGCAAGAGTTAAATCTCCAGCTCTCCTGAATTATGAGTACAGATCACAAAAAGCAGAACCTCTCTGGAACACCTCTCTTGCAAATTGTTGTAATTTCCCATCCATCTTCAGCTTGGATGACTCCGCTGGGTCCGCAGGGGACGATTTACAGTGTTCAGTTTGGTTTAAGGGTTCCTAAACTGTGACTCAGGAGAGAGCAAATGATTTGCAGCTGCCTCACAGAGTCACAGTAAATGGTGGAAGTGCCAGTCCCATGTGGCTGTGCTAGTGGCTCCTAAATGAGGTGGAGTTCAACATTTACCACCTGATCCAAAATTTTAGGAATCAATGACTGTGTCAAGTTGATTTTTAGGCTGATAAAAATGTGAAAGATTTGTTGGATAACCTCTGGTTTAAAGGACTTGGTTTGTTCAGCCTCTGTTTTATTTTAAACTAGTAAAGTTTTTGGCTGAACACACCAATGCACTGTTTTGTTTTTCCTGTAAGTGAAATCTACTGTTTGTCATTTGTTTTCGTAAGGAAAGCTACTTCTACCACCACACCTTGCTTTGTGTGCAAACAAAATTCAAACCAGGTGTTTGGCTTGCCATCTTGTCTCACTGCAGTGTGACTCCACACAATAGGCAAAGGCAAACAGGCAAAATGCATCCTCTGGAACACAAAAAGTTGTTTTAAAAGGACAGATTAATTTGCTCATTATTTCTCTGGTGACTTCTGAATTTTGGAAATTTCTGGATTTTTCCATAGACACCAATTCCTTTTTCTAGTAAAGGCACATTTTAAGTTTGTCTTTCATAATGATATTTTCAGTGAAAAGCAGCCACACAGCAGGACAACACTGTGTTACTTCATTTTTCTCTCAATTTTTAGTTTCTATACTGTCACATTTCAGTCAAACAGTTGCTAAGTTGTCTCGAGTTTTATGAGCTTGTCTGTACCGTACTGCTCACAAGTGGAGGCTAGACTGTGAGAGTCACCTTGAAATGTTTTTCTCCTTAAGCATCCCCTTTCTTCAGAATAGATACAACCTTACAAGTGGATGGTGCCAGCCAGGATTGGGTAATTAACCTGACTGGTAGAAAATTGCATTAGCACAGCCAGGCCTAACATCCACCTACCAGGTCAGTGCAAACCTGCAGTGCAGATGCAGAAGCCTATTTAGGCAGTTTAGTTAAGTAGTTCAAGATCAGTAACTGAAGCAACTCTACTAGTTGGCTGCTCAGCATCTTCCACACTGTGATCTACCATCAGCCTTGGTCACCGGGTGGTCTGTGTGTTGAAACTCCACAGTTTGAAACAGGGAAAGCTGTGGTGCCTGCAGTGTTTGCAGACTGCTAAGATGCAACACAGGAAAAAGAAACACAGCACCATCAGCAGGAAATCATTTAGTGCTACCTCATCTGCTACCATCATATCTGTAGCTGTGATGAACGTGGTTCAAGTGAAGATACATGCTCAGCTTCCAGATACTCCCAGTTACGCCCTTGTTATGCTGCAAACTCCAGTCCAAAGCTTTTGCAACCAATAGCTGTAACTCCACCGTGCCAGGCTCCAGGTCCATTCCATATCTATATTTAAGCCAAGTCACAGCATTTACAATATGGACTTTGACATTCATTGATAATATAAAACAGACTAATAGGCCAACAGTTTTTCCTCCCTGTTAGGGCATTCCTTCCTTCTGAACAAAGACCTGGCATGAACAGGATTGTAGTACCAAGTGTAAGGAATCAAAAAACTACCTGCCAGCACAGCTGAAATTGAGCACCAGCTGGAGCCAGCCCCACCGTGGCCAAAATGGAAGACAGCAGCCTGAAATCTTTGCCTTCTAGAGAAGATGGCCAGCAACACTGTCACCATCATCTTGCTGCACCAGATGGTCACCTTCCTACAACAGTTAAATCACCTACAACTAGTTAAATTTCCTACAACTAGTTAAATCACCACTCTATGCCAGCTGATAAATTCTGTCACAAACCAAGTAAGCATTTTGAAAAAGGTTTGGTTTGAGCTGCCTGGGGGCAAGATGCAGGCAACTTAAGAGACCCACTTATTCCAGTGATCAGAAACCTTTTCCCAGCAGATGGTGGGATGGTGCATGAGCTTGTGAAATTTCAGCAGAAAGCTCTCAAATATTCTGCTGTTCATTGTCTCCAACTTTCAAAGCCATCACCATGTAGCATCTCAACTTTTTTTGGCTCTTGTCTACCAAGAATACTAAAGCTTCCTCACACAATTCCTCTGTTGCTTTGAACTTATTTCCTTCACTGGAGATTTTTTTTATAAC
This sequence comes from Ceyx melanurus, assembly GCA_024611195.1. Lineage (NCBI taxonomy): Eukaryota > Metazoa > Chordata > Aves > Coraciiformes > Alcedinidae > Ceyx > Ceyx melanurus. The sequence goes on along the minus strand of JANHGL010026092.1, from coordinate 65,831 downwards.
TCCCAAAGACTCTGCATACTATTAACATTTCAGGAGCACTTTGCATAAAGAATTTGCACAGTATACAGCAGGAATCTTTTAAAATTGTTCACTTTTGACCAGAAGGAAAGGTCAGAAAGAAGCCACTGATGGAACCTGAGTGGCAGTGATGGTAAAGTAGGAGTAAAGTGCTGCAGACATGAAGGAGAAAAGTAATTTAGCTGGATTGTGAAGTAGATTATTGGAACATATGTCAAGGCCAGATCAAAACAGCCAATTGTTGCTGTTATCTACTTCATCTTCCACTGTGTGGAAAAGGAGTTAGGAAATTCTTTTCAGCCAACAGTGACTCTCTAAGCCAATGCCCAAGGCAAATGATGCTCTAAACAATAAGGCATTTTGCTTACTGTAATAAACACTACATTTGCAAAGACAGCTGTTTGGTTGCAGTCTCCTCCTGCAATTTCCAGTCAAAACTTTGTATTTACATAAATGCATAACCACAGCTAATCCCCCCACCTTCAAGTCTCAGCTCAAGAGAGCAGGCATGAGGCTGGAAATGAGGGCTTACAAATTTAATCCTTGAAACAAAAAATTAGGCCACTGCCTTGAGATCTGCCACATGGTGTGTATGTGACAAAGTGGCAATCAATAGGGGCACCACAGTTCACAGGAATCATTTGTGGATTCTTACTTTGAAGTTAGTGAAATCTTTTCACTAGATTATCAATCACAGAACAGTTTAATTGAAGAAGGATGTCTAGTAGAAAAAAGAACTGGCAGAAGCAGCTCCTGTAAAATGGGCATTAAGAACAACTGCAAGCCAAGACAGCAACCTATGAACCCTGATTTTTCAAGGGAACCGAGCCCTGGCAAACCAGCAGCAGCATCTTACTTACCATGCAGTAGTCCGTGATATTTTAGCAGCTGTATTATTCAGAGTTGATTAACTGATTATTGCTTGCCCTACCTATTGATTTTGAAAGTTAACAAGATGTAAATTGGGCTAAAAAGGATACATGCAAATCTGTGCCTTTTGCTGAAGAAGCCAGTCAGTGAGTCAAATCCACAAAACAGAAATCTTTGGTAGCACGGACCATTAGGAGCACAGGTGTGCAATGTAGAGTGTAGAAAGTTGTGAGTATATTCATTTAAGGTTTAAAATATTTAATAACCCTTAAAATGCAGGGTCTGCAAGCTCTCATATCCTATTTTGCCAAGCAAAGAGTTATCCATTCTTGCTCTGCTCAACTTTCCATTCCAAGACCACAGCAGTCCCTTGAAAGATGAATGAACACAGTTGTTTGCAGACATGGGGGCAGACAGACTAAGGCTGCCTTTTTCTCCACCACCAGCACTCCTACCTACCAGATTTCTGCATGATGACATAGCCCTCTTGTGATGCTCACTCATTCACTGCTGAAGACAGTGAGGAAAAAGTTTTGAATTGAGCATCAGAAAAAAAAAGGTAATCTTTTTCCTGTATCATTCAATGCAAGGCACAACCTCTTGAATTCACTGTGTTCAGTAGGATAAGTAAAAATCTTTAATTTTATCAGGATCTACTACTATCTCCTTTTAGAAGCTTACTTGCAAATGGCCAGTCTAAGGCTAAAATACATCTTAATGTAACCACAGGTCATTGATGGACTGGATCTATAGCTTGAAAACTCAGGTATTGGACATGCTATTGAAACTGCAGGTGCTCGAAGTGTTTAAGAAAAAAAACAATAAGAGTCCCAGTATGGCTCTTAAACTCAGGTGCATCTTGCCTCCTCTTCCCTAAATCTTCACCAGGCATATGGCCCATTCATTGACAAGTGTGTTTTCCCGGTTTAGTTTCCTGGGAGTCTCTATTGGCTGCACATCAAGCCAAATGTTCATTTTGCTATCAACATAGCCAGGGGGCTTAGAGATGCTAGCCAACCCTTGTTCAACTAGTGTTACTGTTTTACAACATGTCATGCTTAGTGATATTGAAAGGAAAAGCCAATAAAAGGAAAAATTAATCTTGTGATTAAACACAACACTTTGGATTGCTGGCTGCTGACACTGGCACCGTGCCACCCTCTCTGAGGACAGAATAGAACCTGTCTGCTGTCTTCACCAACAAAAGCATTTTTACACAATAAGGGTCCCTTGCTATGAATGATTGAAATGAGCAGCTTGGCAAAGAGACCTGGCCAATCATCAATTCCAGCTTTGTTCTATCCCAATGTAAGACTGACACTGTCCAGCTCCAGACTGAAATGATCAAAGTTCTGATGTTACACAATTTCTGCATGCCATGCAAGCTACACCTAAAGTCACTTTTAAGAGAATAAGAGTTTGAAAATTTATTTTGAAGATACCTGCCTGTGTCAAAGCAGAGGACAGGCTGTTTTGAAATCTGAATCCTGAGGGCTTAAGTACCTGCTCCCTCAAAAGCAGGCTTACGGGCCATTGAAAGATTTGTACTGGTACTTTGGATAGGGATTAATTTCTTTTCAACTATAACTATTTGCATAGGATACTGTGTTAGTTATGCCAATGTCCTCTGATACTTGCACTTGAGCACAAACTGGAGTTTAGTTACCAACGAACATTCATTTTTATTCTGGCAAATGTTAAAGTTTAATTTAAACTCTGCTTAGTAAGTCTCCCATTAGGAAATTTAGATGTGCAAACATAATTAGTGAAAGCAAGAAAGCTCATAGGAATGGTCAAATCTGAACACACTTCTGAATGACTTCTCACCAGCACTGTGTTAGAGGAGTATGACAGACACTCCATACTACAAACAGCAGGGTCTGGCTTCTTTTTGTGTGGATTCCTTTGCAAACAGACTCCGTACTCTTCCAGTCCTGCTCTCCCTCTTTGTACACATTCCTTAGTTTACCACAAAATTTCATCACTTTATACATTTTCTTAAACTTTAACAGCATGACCAATGGATAGTCCTTTCTGGTCCAACAAGCTCTAATCCATGGGAAATCACACAAACCATCAATATAACTGCCATCATCACCAAAACCATCAACAAAGACCTTCACACAACAACATTATAAACACAAAGAAATCCAAAACCAGAAGACTCTAATACCTCTAATTTTGTATATCGGTGCACCCATTCCTTCTGGCAGCATCAAGGCCTCTGAGTGTGATGAATGATGCTTCTTACAAAATACTTTTCTAAAAATCCCTTCCACACAGCAGCTGTATATGGCTGTCTCCCAGCAAGTATCATGACATAGATGCTTCCCAATAATAAGTGGTGAAGATCCCACTGCTTCCCAAAACAAATGCTATCTTTATGAAAACCTCTCCATTTTTAGGTTTTATTACTTTCAGTCATTCCTAAACTGCATCAAAAGTTAGATACTGTGAGTTTCACTACAAGGGCTGCGAGGACATGGATATTTTGATTGGAAGAATCCTCTGACAGAGTCTTTGATGATGAATAGCACAGTAACAGTTTCTGGAATCCCTGTCTCAGGCTTCAAATGGTCATGGCAAACAAAAATAGTTCTGAGACATAAATCACATAATCTGCAATGAAGAAACCTGCTTGTTTGTCCCTGCTGAAGTAACCATAAGAAGCTGTTCTTCAGCTCACCAGGCAGTAAAAACCATGTGTTGATAGAAAAGTTGTGTTACCTAATGCTTTGAATCCATAAAAGTGACAAATAGCCCTAATGTTGATGCAGCTGGTGAGAAGATGTTGTCAGATCATTAAGCATAGCCAGGTGATTTGTCAGTGTTCAAAGACTGAATTTTCTATCTTCCACTTCCTCCTCCAGGCTCCTTGCACATGCACATGGACTCTAAAGCCATCTTTCATTACAGCCGAGAAATCAGATTTTTCTGCCTCTTCTCCCTCTTCACCTTAAAAATCCTCCAGATTTCTAGGGATGATTTTTAGCTCAAACTCTCCTTTCTCAGGGAGGCTAGGTTTGTGCACAAGCATTTATTAGCAAGTTCAGGCTAACACACTGGACTGTGATTAACACATTCAGTGTTCTTAGGAAATCCTTGCTGCCGCAGTAGTCCAATGCAGCCATTCTACATATGGGCTCATTTTTCCTCTCTTGTGGCTACAGACAATAAACACTGCTCATGCATGCTTTATACAGAGCAGCAGATTGGTGTTAGATTAATTCTAAAACCTATTTTATCAGATTAGTCTGATTAGCTTGGATTTCAGATCTGTTCTGCAAGACACACTAAAACTCTCCAGTTTTTCTGGGGAGAAAAAAGGAATTTTCTAATGTATCATAACAGAGAAACAAAGCTCATAGTAAGAACAAATCCAGAAGTGGAAGGCACCAAGTGACAAACGGAAATAGTAAAAGCACAAAAAGCATCAGGAAAGCTCCTCCAATAATACCCTACCATGACCAATGTGCCTATGGACTTTGCTAAGTAGCATTCCAAGAGCACTTTTTTTTTTTTTTTTTAATTTATGTAAGCAATTCTGCTTGGGCCAGAATGAGCAACCAGCCAGGGACATTTTCAGCTGAAGAGTTCATTGTCTAATCCCACAGCTACAGGTAAGAAGGTAACTGGAGCATTCTTTATGTTCACAGGGTGAATGCTCTTCTGACTGAATCATAATGCTTGAACTGAAGCATCTCATAGGAGACCAGAGGAATAAACACAAAGACTGGAGCATGAGAAAAGATCTTAAAATACACAATACAGAGAAAGCATTCTTCACATATATGCAACTAAGCTAATTTCTACTGGAAAAATCCACTCCTGCAGTAGGTTAATATTTTGCATACAGTGAACGCAACCCTGACCAAGGAGATCTGAGCTGTGACGTGGAGAACAGCAGATACCTTCATGGTCTCAAACAAAGTGATCTTTTGACCTGCATGGGGGGGTTGAGACACAGCTGCCTCATTTTTGTCTCAACTGATTGCCTTCTTGTTATTCAGCAGCAGCAGCTCTGCAATGCATTCATCTTACTCTGAAAATGCTCCACAACATGGAACGGAGCAACGAATGCCCCAAAACAGGACAGTCAAAAAAACTCAAGTGGAAACTGCCTGTGTTTGCTCAACACCTCATTTTCAGGTCACTTGTCATCTTGGTATTAACAATGCAATGGCACTTCTCCCGTGGAACAAATTCCTTATAAATATGGATGTACAAAACTGAAATGCTTGGATAATAGAGACTGTTGAGAGACACAAGCCCACTAGTAGGATCGTATTTAAGACTGGTTGCAAGATGTGACCGGACTGACAGCACACATCTCTTCTTAACATCTTTGTAAATCTCAAATATGAGAAATATGCATTTAAATAATAGAGCAAAGGACAAAAGTAGCATTAGAAGCTTCAAATGAATGCAAGTCGCAGATACATAAATACACTGTTTTATTACTGCACTACATATCCAGGCTGCATAAATAATTATATACATATTCTGTGGCTGTACTAAGCCACTATGACAACTATGACCTTATTGTGGCAACAAAATGCCAAGAAATCCCCTGAGATTCAGCAATATTTTCTGACACCACAATCCTGCAGCTATCTCCACAAGCAATTAAATGAAAATGCTGCAGCCTCCTGCTACATTCCAGAGAGCTGCATCAGGCAATTCAGTCTGCCTAAGAAAAACATTGAAGATTTATCACTGATGACTGACAGCTGCCAATCAGCTCTGACATACACACTGTAACTTCTTGAAGTGTTCAGATACTCTCGCAAGAGAAATAACACACTGTATTCCCCTGAAAATGTGAAAAACATCTTCCAAACAGGTTAATCTTCCTGAAAAGGAAACCTATATTCTTCATGAGGAAAAAAATTGGCAGCTGTGGTAGACACCAGGCTGCTTTGCATTTGCCATGCCAACCTTCCTGCCACCACAGCACACACGGGGAAACTGGGCCACACTGCAGCATGGCAGCAGCCACCAAGAACATCCCAAAGGGGAGATACTCAGCATTTCAGTATCAAGTTTTTATGGTGGGGAGGTTCTTGCCTGGTTTTGGTTCTTTGTCCACTATGAGCTGGGCTAAACTTCAATAACTGATAGCTAGGTTTTGTCATGCCTGAGCTGGAACACACAGAGATGCAGCTTGTTTGTCAGACTGTTCCTCAGGTTGTTCAGACAACTCCTGTGTCCACCAAAGGACATGCTATGCAGGAATCTGACTCAGATGAATTGATTTTAACACATTACTCAGGATTTTGCCTGTTTTCATCATGTTTTTCTATTACACTTGAAGTCACTTTCTGAGACTGTTAAAGGACCTGGCACCAAATAAATCAGAGCCTCCAATTCCTGCCTGGAGGATCTATGCTACAGCATTTGCAGACTCAATCAAAAGGCAAAGTTTGCTGATAGACAGACAGACTTTTAAGCTTCATTTGCTCAGGCTGTACCAGAAGCATCCAGCTACAATTCTAGTAAACATAGGAATCATTCGTTCTGCTTGACAAAGGTCACCAGACATCAGCTTGAATCTCCCACTGAAGTTCGTTTACCGAATTCTGCTTTCAGTGGCAGAAGCAAAGACTTCACAAAGAGCTGGGCCTCATTTTTCAGAATGAGCAGACAGGATTATTATGCCTTTCGTAGACTCTGCAATTTAAAATTTGCAGGGTATAATCCTGAAAACAGGGATTAAATTTAATATGCTTTGAATTCAGATGATCTCATTACAGGAGGAGACAGACTATGTATGCACAACTGAACACTAAATGTAGTCAGAGGCCTGGGATGTGACAACTATCCACATAACCTTTCAATTCTGCCTCAAAAGGAGGCTTTGTTTGATTTTACTCAACCTTTTGGTTTTAGTCTTAGTCAAAATCCAGATTCTGAAGTAGCCTGACACTTCACAGCAGCTCCCCCCAAAACTACCAGATTTTATTCTGAGGCACAGGAAACAGACAGTTTTAAAGAACCTTAAGCTGGTCTCTTTCACTATAGCAAGGTATCAATTTACCTCGCAGTAGGATTTTTCAAGGTAACAGTGAGCTGATACCTTGTCTAATTCCACAAGTGCAGAGGTATGTGGCTTGTGGGTCTAATTTATATATGGACATTTCCAACTTTTAAAGAGGAAAATGTGATTTAAGTACAAAATCGTCTGCCAAGTTCCTCAAACAATTACAGATGTTTCTTACATGTCTGACCTAAGAGGGCTGACTGATGAAACCTAGTTCTATCCAAACCACTGCAATTTCCTCTACAAGCCATTTGTCTAGAGTTTTAGACAAGAAAATATCTAGATTTATGGATCATGACACAAACTTATAAATCTTTGCTCTTAGTTTACAATTTAAAAAACATTTAAGTATGGAGTTTGTCAGCTGAAATAGCTTTTGGCCCTTTAATCATGTTACAGTTTAATGGAGCAGAAGCAGCACTTGTTTCCCTGCCTTAACATACTCATACTGGTTTTGTCCAATGCCAGTATCTGCAGCAAGAAAGCATGCAACCAAATTTGCAGAATACTGGAAATGTAGCTGCCAACTCACCAGTGAGGAATAGCCCAATGAGGTGCCTTTTCCTCTCATTCTACAAGCCTGTAGGCTTCCCTGCACCCCAGAGGCATTGCTGCTGCCACACCGATTGTCCCTCCTCCAGCCTCCCAGGGAGGCTTCCTGGCATGGCAGGCACAGAATGGCTCTTTGCAACCCACCTGCCCAGCACACAGGGCTGCAGTGTCTGTCAGTGTCACAACAGAGGGTGGGGTTTGGCTTTTCAAACAGCTTGTCTTCAGAGGTGTGAAATGACCCCAGGGCTGTTCACAGTTTCTTATTCTGGATCAAGCGGCCCCCAAATTAATTATTGCTTGACAATTCCAAGATAAAGAATTTGTCCTTAATGTAATAAAATTTACCAAACTTTAACCAATTTGGATGGCTACTCTGAGCATGTAGTTTCCAGTTTCTGCCAAATACATTTTTTTCAACAATCAAAAGAAAAACACTTCTTGCCCACACTTCTTTCCAGTAACTTAATCTTTGTGATACTAATGGTGATGTTTTGGGCCTAAAATCTGGCAGGGTGTTGCCACTGACATTTCTTCAAACCAAAACTTTTAATCATATATTATCCCAATTTTTTAAATAGCTTTAGCTGCTTCAAAACACCATTTTTTCAGTGAACGAGCTATTCAAAAATCCTAATCAGGGACCCATTTTACTAGGAGCTGTATAAACACAGCTGTTAGGAAGGGTCTGGTACAGATTGTCACATAATGGTTTGACTTCTGTTTGGGAGAACCTTACAGTGGCAACTTAAACATGCCAAGCATGTCTCTGTGACCCCAAAAAGAAATGTGATGTGGATTTATTAAAAATAAAGTGAAATTTAATACACAAATAGAAAGGGTAGAAGGTGGAACCAGAGCAACCATGATTTATGTGTATCTGCACAGAAGAGCACCACGTGAATAAGAGAGCAAGAAGAGCAGATGAAGAAGAAAGATAACTGAGGATAGAGTGGAAACAACCTGAGTCAAAACCAGAGCCAAGGAGACCACCTGAGACCTACTCTGCCTACCTGAGTGCTACTATGTCTGGCCACTGAAGCAACTAAGGAACCAGTAATCCTGAACAGAGGCTTCCAGAATTTAGCAATAGTATGTGGAGGGCTCTTCAAATTGAATTCTGCTTCTTCATTCAAAACTATTCACTGCTTTCAGCATTCAGTAGAAATCCAGTGTGGAGCCAAAAACAGATGGGAAAATGTTTAACAACAAGCAGACTGACCCAGGGCCAGGAGAAAGCCCAAATGCAGTTTTATTCAGAGATAAGTCACATGAGGCTACAGGTGGAAGGTACTGAGAGGACTCTTTCAGGTGGTTACTTCCACAGGCTCCTCAGGATTGCTGCAGAAAAAGATGAAATACAATACATTGTTAAAAGCCATTTCCAGTGGCTTTAGTGAGGGGGTGGGGAATGGGAAGGTTGGTTAATTTATTTGCTCAATGCTGAAATAGCTCTCAGTTCTATCCAGAGACAGTTATAATCCTAGCAATCATTTTAGTGTGTCACAGAAACATGTATTTGAGACAGTTTGGCTTAGATTTATTCAGTATATATAATAGTGGCAAGAAGTTTTCAGAAAGGGTTTGTGGTTGGATTTATGGACATGTAATCATTTTGGGAGGCAAGATCAATCACACAAACTAGTGGGGTAAAGCAAAAATACACACTGAATTCTCCTGAGCTAAGAAAAAGAAAAATAATAAAGTACCACATTTTACATGTACTTTAAGGTATTAAAGAAAAAAAACAACCAACCAAACAAAAGGGTCAGAAAATTTAGCAAGAGAACTGACTTCAAAGAATATCACAATTTCAAATTGAAAGGATTTCTATGAAAAATCTTTTTTGGAATGGATGTGGAATTTCTTATAACTTTATAGCTTACCTTCTTGCTGGACCTTGACTTGGCATTCCTAGGAGAGAAGAGATACACATCAGTGCTGTATTGTCAGGCTGAAGCTGGGGATGCTGTTAGCAGAATTTGCAAAAATACCTGCTTACCTAACTCTGTGCTTCTCAGGTGAGGAAGGTTGCTCTAATTTTGATTCTCATGATCATCCTCAAAAAAAAAAAAAAAAGGGGGAGGACTGCAAGCCAGATTGGAAATGCTGGTGTCATCCAACTTGAACAATCAGTGCTGGCTGCTGCAGTTGAAACAGGCTGTGGCAAAGCAAACCACAAAAAGAGGGCAACATTCATTCAACAACCAGGTTACATTGCTTGAGTGTTTCTTTGGGTATTTCTGTTTGTTTCTTAAAATGCCAGTTCTGTAGACTGAAAAAATTCGTACAGAATAAAGAGTTCCTTTTGAGAATCCCATCACAGGTTAAGGATTTTTCCCCCAAAATTCCACTTCCACTAAAATATGCAGTCTTCTCTTGTAGTTTCCCTGCTCGCAAGGCAGCACATCATTGCCTAGTCCTTGGAGTCTTCTTGCTTGTTTATAAGCAGAGTTCTGGCCTTCCTAATAGATGGCACCTGGGAGAGATTTGCCCAGGCAGCAAAATCACTCCCAGGGAAAGAGTTTTTAACCACACTCCTTAATAATGATCTCTGGGATGTACTGCCTCCACTGTGGACTTCAGCATGTTGCTGACTGATGAAAATCTTCCCATGAAATGGAGCTTGTATCCTCATTACAAGATTCTTCTTACTGGGATTCATCGCACTGCTCATTTTTTTTTAATGCAGAAATTGCTAATTTGGAGAGGGGAGCTCAGGATAGCCAAGGAGACACCAGGGTCAAACCAAGGACAGGAGACAGGCCACTTGGCAGGGTAACTCTAGATCCCTGTATTTTGCTGCAGTATGATTGTACATCATGCATTGCATTAAGAAATGGGATACAAAATCCACAAACCGTGTATCGTGTTCAGTTCTGGCAATCTAAATGGGCTACAAAATCCAAGCCCATTAGGAGGAAGCTCAGACCCCGTGTTTGACATATGTTTGTTCTTATACAGCCTCTCCTTGTAATTTTACCCACACACTCCAGTGCTGGACTGTATGGTTTGCTTTTTGAGTTCCATTCTGGAAGGTACTAACAATCCTGAACTTATTTCTATCAAAACAGTTACCCAGATTTGCTGAAAGTATGAACCAAGAAATTCTTTTTGGTAACTGTAGAGGACTGCTTACATGTCAACTAAATGTCTATAATTACTGGCACATTCTTATCAGAGGTTGAACTTAATTAAGATTTCTGTTGATTATCCAAAGCCTTGGAGACTTCTTAACTTTGCATAAATGTGTTTATTAGAGAGCTCAGTTTTGTCAAATGCGTCTGCTGCCCTCATTTCCCATGAGCAACTTATTTACCACCCTGCTTCATAAACAGTGAAGGGGTGTGCTGAGGATTCACTATTAAAATACTTACCAAGTATGAAGGCAATAGAAATTAATCTACCTTAGAATGGTTGTAGGCTAACTCCCATAGCTGGGATTTATGCTTTTATGCCAAAGGACCTTGGTTCAAAGCCACAAACTCTTTTGGGGTCACTGAATAAGTGCATTAAGTTTTCAAAGAGAAAGATAAGTAAAAGATTAGGTTCAATGGTCTGATCTCCTTAATAAATAACAATAATAAAAATTTATGAATCATCCTCCCCTTCCTGAGTCAAAGCTTCCCAGAATCATTCCAAATTTTCCTCCCTCCAGTCTTATTCTAATTGAAATCCCTGGTAAAGTAAAATGAGGAAACTCAGAGCTTGTTTGGAAGAAGTATTCCCTCCCACACAGCAAGTGTTTTTCCACCCTTGGAAAAACACTACTTTTACTTCCCTGAATGGGGCACTGCATTAAATAGCTCTCCCTCTATCTGAATTGGCAGAGGCATGAATTCCTTTTGTTTCTGGGGAGGAGGGCAGCCTCCCAGCATGATAACAGAGCCTGACCCAGCAGGTAGAGGACACCATCTATTCACAACTAATGATTACCCCAGGTATTCAGTGACACAAGTGCTGGAGCTGTGCAGCACTCTGCAAGGTAATTGTGCAGGTCAATTCCCTGCTAAGTCTGTTCCATGCAAGTACACACAGTTGATCTCCTGGGAAACCTTTCTATGCGTCAGTTCTGAGAGCATCTGAAACTCTTATTGGAGTATTTGCCTCAGCCTTAACATAATCAGATAAATCAGGTGAAAATGTAGAAAATGGTTACCAGAAAATTATGAATTTCAGCCTCTTCTCTGACAGAAGACTAGGAAGAAACAAAACAGGGAAAAACATCCCTGAAGGAGGAACTGGAATCATAAAGGCAAACACATGGTAGAGAATCAGAAAATCCTCCACTGGGACTCCTAAATTAACAGTATATTTTGATGCACGCTGGGAAGAGACAGCATTGAGACAATCTGTTTGTTCCCCTTATGAGATGGAAACAACCTCTTACCCTTGCTCAACCTTCTACAATAATCACATGAGGAATCAGTCCAGTCTGTCACCCAAGGAGTCAGGACACCCACCCAACTAGGTTGCATGAGGCAGGTTTTCCCCACCACTGGTGTCTGTTCTCTGCCCAAAAGGGTCAGTCTGTAACATTACAACTCACTATGGAGCAATTCTAGGGACTGCAGTGGATTTATAAGGCACACACAGTTGTACCTCCAAAACCATCTGCAGGACTCTGTGACTTGTGGGAGGTAGAGGAAAGATTATCTTTTGACAGTAGGAAAGAAATGTAAACGTTAATTGCCATATAGCTAGTGCCTAGCAGATGTGAGCAGTGAAGATAAGGAAAATACCTATAGCATTTCAAATTGGGTCGAAGGAGAACGGGCTTAATCCATTTCTAATTAAGTCACCAGAAGTATTGAATTGACACCCTGACTAAATATAGGTATGCAAAAACAGCTGAGAGGGGAGGCAGGGTAACTTATCTCAGCACAAGCTGGATTACTTCTGCAATCTATAACTAATCTTCGAGCAACACGAACAGTGCCAGAACTCCACGTGGCCACTTTGAACTGGAAAAGCAGCCAAAAATGGAGGACAGCTGTCCAAAGGGAACACAAAAGCAGATTCCAGCAGCTTTGCTTTTGGGCTCTGTTCACACTGTTTAACTCCACACAATGAAGCCTGGCAGCGCTTGCCTGACCAAATTAACAGCGTGTCCCTAAAGAGTCTGCCTGACAGCTCAGTATGTTGCCATGAACCCAGCAGATTCAGAGACTTCCCAGTCCTCTGCCCACTGCCTGCCCGGGTGACAGCCCGGCCCCTGTCACTCGCTGCCATCTCCTTAGGGACAGCTCAGTCACTGCTATAGAGCCCTGTGATTTTCCTTTTTTTTTTTAATGGCATTTTCAGTTTTCAACCTTAAGCCAAGGGGAAGGGGAAAGTTCCCAAATCCTCCTAGATTGGCTAAAATTACTTTGTCCAAAGGATTATGTTTCATTAAAAGGTACAGAAGGGGAATACCCCAGCATTGATCTTGACTCAGACACTGCTCCCCTAGCAGCTTTATAGGACTCTGGGACAGCTACATACATACATACACTGTGCCCTGATTTAGGGGTGGAACAACACTGGCACTTGGGCTGGTATTTTTCACAAGGTCCTCCATCCCTCCACCCACTCCAGTTCCCATCTCCAATGTCCGATACTAAAAATAGAGATATCTTACAAGTGTTCCCAACAGCAAAGGAAGCCACTGGTAGTTTTGGGTCTTCTTGACCTCAGATTTTTTGATTGATACATAATTCAAGCTGGACTAGCATCACAATATTGTACTTCAAAATTGAACCGTGAAGAAGCTTGGACAGAGTTTAGTTTAGTCTTGATACAATGTGGATTCAAAATTCTGTAGTCTACTTCTATTCACCTCTTGCCTCATTAGTGTGTGTTCAAGGGCTCTTACAGGCAAAATTTTCCTGCAAACAGAGCAATCAGCCTAAGTGACACTTCAAGATCAACTCTTCCAAATCTCCCTGAACATGCACTGTGCAGAGGCAGCTTGTGGGAAGCTTCCTTGCATGAATAAGAATTCAGCTGGTTGATCTCTAAAGCAGTTCAGATACAGAGCGTAACAGTTAGGTTTTTACCAGGCTTCATCCTAAAGTTTGCTCTTCCAGTGGCAGATGAAGTATTATGATACTGCACTGCAAATTCAAAAGCAGGATGCAGGGTCTAAGATACGCACTCAAAGTGCCTGCAAGAACCAAACATAAAGATAATGAGCACATTGCTACTTTCAGAGATAAGAAAGATTATATTTCTTCCATGTTAAGATTAAAATCTTCTAATATGGAGTCAGAAACCATAAGAGATGTGAATACTGTAAAAACACTTTACTCAGCCTCTACACTTGTAAGGAGACCCACAGCTATCCCAAACTTCAGCCTCTTGAATCTGGATTAGTGTAGGTGCTTCCCAGCCTCTGGTTCTTTCATGATTTTTCAAGCACAAACAGGAGGAAGGTGCACACTTTCAAGCAGGATGGAAACTGAAATAGCTCTACTGAAATAGTGTTCCTTGATCATCAAAATCCTTCAAAATAGGACCTGCACATCTGCCTGCAACACAGGGTTCAATACTTTAAAGCAAGAATCACCAGCTCTGTGGTCACAGTTTTCCAAGAAACAAAGGTCACAGATAATAACTGCTCTTCCAAACCACAACTATCTTTCATTTTCAATTCCTTATTTCATCTTGCTAACAAAGCAAACGTTAGTTAAGGACCCTAGAGAATGTCATGTACAGATAGTTAAGTGTCTCATGGATCTATTTCACATGTTAAAAGGCAGTTCTAGTCTTGCATGTCTAAATGTTATGACTTCCATAAAAAAAATTAGTCACTCAGCATTTGTATCTGTTAATGCTATTTAAAAAAAAAAAAGTCACTTTGGATATTTTTTGTGAATTTCTCCAAAGCAACATGTTTCAAAATTAATTTCCAGTGCAACTCCGGGTGTATAAAATTCTGAACAGGAGACATTTCTCAATGTGCCCCAACAGAACTGTGACACCAGCAAAGCATGCTACTTGCTTTGGCCAAATTATCCTCCCTTTCAGCTTTCTGCACACTTTAAGATGCTGTGAGGAAACCTTTAATGAAAAAAAACACCCTTCCTAATACATAAATCCTAAGTAAAACCAGAAACAAAAAAACACCACCAAACCAACCAACTAAACAAAAACAGAAAAACAACCAAAACACAACCAACCAAACAAGAACACAACACAAAACCACAACCATAAAAAAGCCCTTTAAAACACTTTTGTGACTCTCCTGTACTTCTGGGCCACAGACAGGACTGGAACTAAGGAAGCTTATGAGGGTAGCAGTACACATTGGTTCCAACTGGATGTGAAGTCTTCACAGCTTGTCTCCCATACAAAAAAAAAGCACACTGTTCTGCTTAAACCAGCTAAACAATGGTTTGTTTTCACACAAACTAAGATAGTTTACATGTTAACAATGCTAATGTTAATTCGAGTTTTATTTTAAAAAGTTAATTTCTTGTCTCTATTGTTTTGAAAAAAATGGCCAAAATATCCTCCAAAGCAACAGACACTTGGATTCAGATTTCTCTTGAGAATGGCAAAACTGTATGTGAGGCAGTAACCTAATCTCACTCTTGCTAGTTTAACTGCATTGCTCAGTCTTGTTTTCTTCACCTTGTAGAGCAAGATGGTAAGGGAGGAGATGCAGATTTTTATCCCACAGTCTGCTACCACAGAATTTAGACCAGAATGAAGTTCTATGATGGAGAGAGAGAGAAGATATACCCCATATGACACAAGCCAACAGCACACAAAATTAAACCTTACTTCTTAAGTGGAAACTCAGACAGAAAGAAAACTTGTTTAGCTTATCTAGTTTGTGTTCAGAGCAAAATCTGTTTAATTCCTGTCTATTTTATAACTTATTCCAAAGCTTATGCCAGTGCCCAGTGTCGCTAATCAGTGTGCAAAAAACCAACCCAACAAACCCTCTCTCTGCAGTTAAGAGTAAAATTTAGAGATCTGCTGTCCACTTCATAAAGTTTAGTGTTTCTATGAATAAGCACAATTAAACTTTGGAGAATACCCAGATTTCAGGATATAATTCCCACACTGAGCCTTTGAAGTAAGATTTTCAGCATCTTTCCTCCAGGAGACAAATGAATTCCACTGACATAGCTTCATATTTGTTTTCCCCTTAACCTGAGACAGCTTGAAATGGAACATCGTTAATGAGCAGGAATCAGCTCTTCCTCTAGGTATTCTGTGTATAATGTCCTGGAATTTATCCAGATCCTGAATAAGAAAGCATCCAGAAATAAAACTAAGAAAAGGGAATATGAGCAGCCACAGGCAAAAATGAACAGCACCTTATTCCTCTTTACTAAAATTCATGCCAGGTACCAGCGAACTGCTGGAAAACCTCTTCTTTCCCAAGCCCCAAGTTCTCCCAGTCTAATCACAGGTTCCTGTTCAAGGGCAGCGACTCGACACCTCAACAGGGAAAACACTCCAGGCTGAAATTTATACCCAACAGGATGGGAGAATGTTAAGCTCATTGCAAGGAGGAAGGAAGGAAAACCCATTAGTAGTTAGAAAGGAAGCACATTTCAATAAGGCTCTTTTGTCTTTAGAAAAGGGAAAGCAGGCAAAGAAACATGTTATCCCTGCTACACAGTTGTGCTTACACAGGCTTCTTGCTTGGAAAATCTTTAATTTCTGCAAAAATAACACAAAAGAAAAAAAACCTACTAAACTGCTTAAGAAAAGAAACCTCCTAATTAACAAAAACACAGATCTATTCTGGAAGAGATCTAAATTTTTGCACCTTTCATGTAAATAGAAGTCAAGGACTGTAAGTGCCAGATAAACAATATGCATTGGCTAATTTTTCAAGTGTAGCACTCGGGCAATGACTGCACATCAGACTGGCTCTGAACAAGTGGCTGGGCAGAGACCTGGCACACTGCTGGACCCTCTTTTGTCTCTCTCAAGAAGAACATAAGGAGCACCACCCCTGGGCAACCCAGAGGTTTCTCCAGCTGCTTCTGAGATTCCACCAAGCTACCAGACCTCTTCATTATGCAGCTGTCCAGTCAGGAATGGAGAAATCAACAGGGATACAGAGCAAGGAGGTGCTTTTGGGAAGGATGTACAGGTAAGCTTACCAGGACAGGACCCACAGCATATCTCAGAATTGTGAAACTTGGGAACATAATGAGTCTTTGATGCCTTTTCCTCCTTCTACTACAGCGAGCAGATGTTGGGAACAGACAAGTGTACATCACTGGGAGCAATGCCTGGCAGGTTCCTCTCTGCAATGCCATCTCCATGAGCAGCACGGGCTGGGACATCATCCATCCACTGGCACCGAGCACAGCCCCGTGCAGCACGGCTCTGATGTCTGCCTGCAGCACGCTCCTGGGGGGTTGTGCCAGAGAAGTTGCAGCACCTTCTGCAGTTGTGTCCATCCATCTGTTTCCTGCTTTTGATGAAAACTCAGCAGCTTGGCTGGTCTGGATCTGAGCCTTAACAGGGATTTTTTTTTCTCCAGCCCTCTCTATTGGAAATTAGATGTTTAAGTACAGCTATCTCTCACCATCACAGAAGACAATGTATTGTGGGTTATCAGCTCTCTTCCATCTGACCACTCCAAGAATAGGAGCATTATGTACCTACCACAGCCTGTCCCCACGGAACAAAAGCCACAGTACTTTTATGCTTTCATTCACAAGTTTAAGCCAAGAAGGACAGATCCAAAGCACCCCAGACTCAGGCAGCCCTACCCCACCAATGGTGGGTGGCAGCAGCTCAAGATCAGAGCACGTTTGTGTGCACTGCAACTAGGGCTTGGCCACTGTTCATGCCACTGCACGTAATGTGCTCTTCAGAGAGGGCCCAACAATAGCAGATTGTGAGCTAATGCACTGGAACAGAGCTGGGTACTTCACATGCTGACAATGCCAGGGCCTGACGAGCCCAGCAGAGGCACACACTGAACAAAACCTTTTCAGAGGCAAACTGAAGCCTGCCCACATGTTACCAGCTACTGGCCTCCATGACAAGCATGAACTGAGGCTCAATTGTGTAACACAGATCAGAGCCTTTCACCAGAAGTCTGTCAAACTGAAAAGCTCTCTAAGTTTCCAGCAGTAGGGCTGTTAAGAGGGAAGCACAGTTCATATGACCCCCTGCACCCTCCTCTGGAACAATGATCTTCAAAAAGAAAAGCAACAGCCTAAAAAATGCAATGGAGAGTGGGGATCAGCATTCCCATGAGAGCAAACCAACTCCTAAGAACATCTGGTGCTCCTTGGCTTTTCCAGAAAATGCTTCTCTGCATATTTCATCTCTCAACTTTAGCTGGATAGGTTTTGGCCACAGAAGGTGTTATTAACTTAGTTAGCCTTATTACACTAATTATTCACATTAGAGTCCAATCTCCTTAAATTATACCCAAAACGTATTATTGCTTGAGCTTAGAAAGGCAGATTGTCGTCCCAGACCTGCTCCAAGTAGCTGGCTCTGGTGTGGAATGGCTGCTGATGGAGGAGCCACATGCTCATCCAAGCAGCCTGTCCCTTCCAACTTGGTAACCAGCACAGCTTCTCCATGGAGACACCAGGGGCTGGATCTCCTGGCTCCTCTGCACAGGAAGCCAAACACCAGCAGAGCGAGACTTTGCATTAGCCATAGTGCTGGGAACTCTTTGCAGCACACTCCATGATCCTTGATTGATATTGTGCAAATAAAAGACAGCACTGTTGATTTACAAGCAATATGGATGCAGTCTTAGGAAGCAGGGAGGAGATTTTGGCCAAGCAATTTCATCTGGCTTGTTCCAATGCTCCTCTTCAGGCAGCTGCTACTGGCTGCAGTCAACAACAGGATACAGGGCTAGATGGACCCAGTACAGATGAAGAGGCAAGAAAAGCTGTTAAGAGGAAGTCCAAATCAGCACAGATTTCTCTTTTTAGGTGTCAAATTGGGAATAATTTGGCCTGAAGAACTTTGACAATAAGGGTAGAGGCTGAGCCTGCTGTGACTTTCAGAGCTGCATGCCTGACAGCTGCTCAGTTGAAAAGAAATTCTCATCAAGAGACTCATGAGGCTACAAGTTTCTCTCTGGTCTTGCAGTATGAAATATGCTGTTAAGAAGTAAAACTATTTTAAAGTTAAAGCAGGGGTTTTTTTAATTGAAAATTATTTTTAAACCTAATGCTTTTTGGCTTGAAGCCATAAGTAGATAAAGTTCCGTTTATATTTATAGATCAGATTACCCCTCACCATTCATACAGCCATCTGTTTAAAAGGTGCACTTTTTTTTTTATACCTTCTTAGGAAAAAGAATCAACAAAACAAAGCTCAAACCTTTCAATTTCTTCATAGCCTTTCAATGACTATAACTGAAAATAACAGCACCCACTTGAATATGACTTCATTCCATTGCTATTTGGCATATAAACCTCCATATTCTGTGACCACGTTAGCTGAGAAGACAGCAAGAAGTAAGGAATGAAACAGAAACCTGAAGAAATATGACTAAACCTGAGGTGAGTTTGGGCCATCTGATTCTGAAGGGATTGGAAACTGAGCTCATGCCTGCAGCTTATACCTGCCAACACTGTGTGTGCACACTCCCACAGCTCCCCTTCTGCCATGGCTTACCACATCACAGGTTGGAAAATCCAACCTACCAAACAAGGAACAGGCCAACACACCCCTTTACAACAAACAGTCGCTTTTAACACTCGGACAAAGCTATTTAGGTAAGTTTTAAGGGTTTTTGTTGTTTTTCTTTCGAGTAAAAGCCTGTCACTGTGAAACAACAAGCTCAGAGACAGATAACACAAAAAAATGTTTGCATAGTTCAGCTGCACTCTTCTCAAACAAGAATAGTCTGTTAGTGTCTCTTCACACCATCCCCCTTTGCAGTCATCTCAAAACAGTTGTTGAATCTGAAGAGATCCAAACTTTAATATCTGCTGCTACAATAAGTAAGAAGCAACTATGTCTGAAATGGAAATATTTCTTTTCAAAACCATTCATGCTTTGGCTCAGATTCTGGAATGGCAGGACAAATGCTGGCCCAACTGTCCCCCTGCTGCCTTGGTTCCAGCCTTGGTGCACCCACACAGAGCTGGACAGCACAGCAGAAGTTCTTTATTGAAGCTCCTCCTACAGCTACTGTTGTTCCCCATTACCCAGCAGATTAAAAAATAACAATGCTAATATAAAGAAAAATATTTACTTAATGCTGTAATCTTCTCAACAATGATTATTCTGGAAAGACAAGTGATAACAACACATTGATCACTGAGAGTTGTGTTGATCAAATGACTGCTTTCCAAAAGTGGCCTTAGAAGCCACACGTGCAGCTCTGGGCACACCTGCCAGGGGATGCAGATGATGAGTCACCATCTCAGCAGAGCAAACAAACCAGCCCTGTCCCTGCCTGCAAGTGATTTCATCTGCACAGTTACACATGAGCCTACTCAAAAGCCTGCTATACAGGCAGCTCCTCAGAATATTAAGCCCCTTTACACCTTCTAAATAATTCCAGCTGCCTGTACAGAAGGGATGTTATTTGTTATCCCATCCTTAAGGATTACAGTTGAACTGCTTTGCTGAATATTATCCTCCACCCAAATATACAAAAAAAATCCCACTGGCTGCTTGTCTGTGCAGGAAGGGAGAGTTTCAGCTGGATCAAACAGGAAGAAAAATCCAAGCTGTATCTCCAGTGAACCTCCTCTACCATCCCTGCCCCCACCTCATGCTGTGTGATTTCAATGTCAGCACTATTATAGTTCAACCAGACGGCCAAAGCCTACTTAAAAACTGAGCAACAGAGATTAGAGATGGAGTGGCTCAAAAATGAAGTTAAGCAAAACCTTTATGCATTTATTATAAAAGGACAGGCTTCATAGTCCACGAGGATATTACTTGGAAAACAATCTGCAACTGTGATGAATTTCCTTAAGCTTCTGCAAGCACAGGTCTGTACAAAATGGGATTAATTCAAAACCTTATCAGCAAAAATTCATATGGCCCAATTCATGCATCCTGCTTTATAGGGTTAAAATTTAGGCTATCTGGTGTGCCATGGAGGAAAAAAATGTTTTTTTAAGCACAGTTAGGATTCTTAGAGCACAATTCTGCCCTTGAGCAAGTTTGCTATTTCATTGTTAATAATGAAACCCTAAAGGAAAACCTCAAAACAACCAAAAGGAAGAAAAAGAATTCTCAAAGTATTTTTTGTTTATCTGTTTTGCTGACATTCCAACTTATCCAAAATAAATATTTATTGCACTCCTTAAGCAAAGGGAGAGGTAATCCATGGTTCAATTCTGAGGTAATGTTGAGGATAATATGGATTTTAGTTCCATCCCCCTTTTCTAGCAGTACGAACTGTAGATGCAAATACCCTGAAGAAGTATTTATTTTGTTGCTGGCGTAGAAAATCAAAGTTTGGGAATCCTGGGGGAATTTTGTCAAGGGTGGTGGGCCACTTGCCTATCTTTACAGTGCTATGACAGCAGCTGCCTCTCCCACCACTGGCAGAGGCAGACACATGAAGCATGGTCATGCTCGTGGGCCATCAATTGGATTAATCCTGCTGTCAGCAGATGGCCCTTCCTCACACTTTGAGCATGACTCCATGGATAAAGACATCAGGAATGGAGAGTTCAAGTTATCAGAAGCTTGTAAAGGCTGTTGACTCCTACCAGCTGGCTTCAGCAAGGGATTTTCAACATGAATTTTGATTTCCAACTCTGCTGAAGGCTAGCAAGATTAGCTAAAATAGATTAAGATTAATAAGGATGGATTTATGCAAAACTAAAATAGACTGATTTTAAACTCCCTGAAGATCTTCCCTTAGCCTAACAGATTCCTCTTGTAGAATTACAATTTAGCAATATAAATTTGAAAAGGGGCAAACCCTTTCTTCATGCAGCCCCTTCCAAGAAGAAAAGGCCATTTCATCTAATCAGCTCTGCTGCTTCTCCCAAACACTCAAAGTGTGTGATGTTAACTGTGTGTCCTTCCCAAGATACTGGGTCCTGGGAAGCTGCTGCAACAGCTGCTAAACTTGAGAATCTAAAGCAAGAGATCAAACTGAAATCTGCAGTAGCCCCAGTTTTAACTTCTGACCACAAGGCCAGGCCAGTTTCTCCACTTGTTAGGGAGATCAAACATTTAAGAAATGCATGTTAACTTTAGCTAAGCTGCATTCCTATCTGGAGACACTTATTAACATCTCTTTCCATTGAAGAAAACACAAGAAGAAACCAGACTTGTGAATCAAAGCAGAAACAGTGACACCAAACACTGTAAGATGTTGATCTCTGGAACTTGGAAGACTGGAGTGCATTACAAGACTCACCCCATGTCTTGATGGAGGCCAACTGCTCTGTGATCCATTTCAAACACTTTCCTCACACAACACATATTGTATCATCTCCATATTTTCCAATCTGTTTATGGGTTTTTAACAACATCAACAGATACTCAGCCTGACAAGCTAATGAGCTCATTTTCAAATGTAAATCTCACAGTACAGGATAAACTGGATGCAATTATCTGCAGTATCCAGAAGAAATGACTGCTAACCTCACACTAACACTCAGAGTAGAACAGCCTTGGCCTTTTGTCCCTGATCAATGCTGGACTGAAACTGAGAAATTTGCATGGGTTTCTACTAAAGGACAGGAATGCAACTAATGGCAATCTCAAGGGGTTTGTGATACTGCTGTTCAAACAAACCTTATTTCAGAATTTGAAATCACTGGTTTGGGTGGTAGTGTTAGTTGAGCAGCTAAGATTTTAAGGGCATATGACTTACACCACATGATATTCTGACTACAAATTTGGCTGACGTGTCACTAAAGCACATGTTAAATGAATTGAGGGTTGGCAAACTGACAGATCTCAAAGCAGTTGACAGTGTAAAGTCACTGGGGAATGGAATTGCTTTAGTTTGGTTTTGCATTAATTGGAGCTAGCCAGATGCTCATACAGATCCATAAAAATGCTGAAATCTAGCTGTGACAAATTCCTTGGAAAACATGTTCTCCTAACACATGGATTTGCAGAGTGATATAAAATATAAAAAGAGAATAACAACTAATTGTGCACATACACTCAGTTACCAGCAGGTACAGGAGGCAGAGGCAGAGCTAAACCTCTGGTAACAGAGCACAGGCAACAGCTACACAACGGGGGAAGGCCCCATGGGGCTCAATCTCAGTCCATACAAGATGGATTACGTGGTACAAGTTTAACAGGGAGGCCAACTGGTTACAGAAACAGAACTGGAGAATGAGACAGCAAATCCTTCACTTGGTGTTATTACATCAAAACTATAAGCTTTTCCAAAAAACTTTACATGATGCCAAGCTTCTTGAAATGATAAGGGTCCATGGGTTACAGATAGTGAAACAAGATGATCACTGGTCCCATTTAGCTGTAACTATTTTGCATCTGAGCTTGGTCCTGCAAATACTTTCAGGCACACTTATGGCCATTCAATCATGTAAATATAGAGCTGAGTTAATATTAAAATGTGATAGTGGAGAGGAAAAGAAAAAAGTCAATCAAGGCTAAAATGATGAGATGGAGAGGAGAAACATAAGTAATTAAATGAATATTATTGACATATTCCAGCCAAAAGTAGCACTTAGAAATCACTGAATCATTATTAATTTATCTCCTTTAAACCCTTATAACTTTGAACATTTAGGCATGAGCTTAAATAGCTACATGTTTTCCAAATGCATTTGGCAAATTCCTGTACCATAGCCTCTTAATTACAATCTTGTTCCATTCATTGTATGCCCACATTCAGGTACTAAAACAAGCAATAACAAAGCAAGCAGGGAAGCAAAAGCCACACAGAATAAAAGCAGCAGAATTTCCTGCACTCAATCAAAAACACAGCAAGGCAATGTTTATGTTGAGAACACTTGGCCTCAAATTCCCATTATGAAGATTCAGGAGCCAGTGCAAGCAGTCAGGTTTTGTGACTGAGCTAATTCCTTGTCATTTTCAGGATTAGATCCATACTCTAAAAAGGGCACAAAGGTCATCTCTATGAAGAGCAAAAAGACCTTTATTCTGCTCAGGAGCTTTCAAGACCTGTCAATATCAGAGATCATCATATGTTGCTAGTGCAAGACTCATCCAATATAATCCCTTAAGGAGTCATGGAAAAATTTAAGGCTCAAGCCTACTATATTGGAGCATTTAGAAAGGAAAAAAAATCCAGAAGTTTAACTGAGATTATTCCACTTGTATCTGCCTTGGATATTCAGATGCAAAACACTGCTTCCCTCCATTTCTTACTAAACCAGAACCAGACTCATCATCCAGTTAAAAACAGATGCACTAAGATTTCAATTTTTTTACTGCTCACAAAGCTTAAATGTCAAAAGCTGGAGTGATGCTGTATGTATGTCTGTCCTAGCATTTGTAGCATTAAGTTTTTTAAATTCATAAATGTTAAAGTCAGGAAACTTGAGAAATTCAGATGAATCAAAGAGGGAGGAGTGGTAGTGAAACAATAAACCAGCAAACTTAGAAACTATTTACTGGTGAAAACATTATTACTCATAGCACCAAGCTTAATGTCTTCATTTGCAATTTCAGATATTCAAAAATGGTCACCATGTGCACAACTGAAATCTAGAGACCCCCTTAGAAACATATTAGACAGATGGCAGATTTAACCATTTACCATCCTGATCTTTGTATAGGTGTGTCCTGATCCAGCAAACTCACTGTTTTCTTAGATCCAGTTATGCCTTCTGAATAAAAAACAATCTCTGGCTAAGACACAGATTGTATTACAAAGTTCAAGATAAGAACATTTTATTTCAAAGGTGGTATGTTATAAACCTCCAATCCCTTTCCCTGACAGTTTCCAGTCCTCGTTCAAAATACAGTATGACTGAAATAGCCTCTCATTTCCACCGGTCCTTGATACCTGAGCATGATAGAGGAAGAAAACATTTGCCCAAGCTGCTTGCCTGAACAAGTACAAGTGTAGGTTGTACATGGCAGACAAGAACAATGTGCAACCCATCAGTCCCTTGGTAAAGGGAGGCAGCATAAATGCTTTGCTTAGAAATTGCAGTCCTCCTCCCAGGCCCATGGAGGACATGGTACAGCAGCCCAGGCATGCAGGACTCCCCTTCCTCCTCTACTTTGCTTCAAAGGGAGAGGTTTTCAAAACTCTTAAATAACATTTGTATCGTATCAGAGCACAAAGTTCAGCAGGCTCGGCTTCCTGTCTCTGACAGTGGCCAACAGCAGATGCTTCAGAAACAACCCATCAGAAGGACTCACTCATCACATCTTCTCTATTCCAGGGTCCTTGCGTCACCAATGGTGCAGCTCAGGGCAGCCAGAGCTAGCAAGATCATCAGAAATTCTTCCATTCACATTCAAAGCAAGACATCTAAACTATCAGAAATCTGAAGCAGTTCAAGACAGAAGATGAAGGGCAGGTACATCTATCAACCGTTTTTGGTTGAATGCACTTTTTTCATAGGGCTGGATTTGATGACCCATGAAGTTCCTCCCTGCAATAATATCAAACCACACAGCACTGCACTTTCTTTGACTTCAAGCAGTCTGATCAGCCCCAAAGAAAAACAAGCCAAGGATAACAGCTATATTTCAGAGGAAATTTGTTTCAGGTTAAGGTAGTCTCTTCTCTCTGACACTTAGTTCCATTTTACAGCCTCAGGTTCTTACAGCTCTACCCATATCTTGTTTTGGAAATATTTGTGTATATAGTTCATATATTAATAGAAAATATAAGTAAATGCCAAGTATTAAAGGGAAAAAGATGCTGTATTTCCTATAATGTGCTAAGACTGTATGAACTGTATGAACTGTATGAAGATAGTGCTAAGAACCAATAATCATCATGCTTGTAGAGATTAGTGTATTCAAAGGTGCATAGAGGCAAGTTTCCTAAAAGTTGGTGTTGAAAGGAGTGTTAAACAACACCTGACTCCAAATTTATGTGTAGATAAAAAAAAATATGAAGTCTTTCCACATGCACAAGAAGGGAAAGTAAGTGGGTTCCGCTAGCAACCTTTCCTATTTGCAACATTTATCCTCTCACCAATTCACCCTTCCAATAACCCCACACATCTCTGTGGTAATTCCAGCAGATAGAAGGTGGTAAAACCACAGTCAGGAGCTCCATGGATGCTGACTGGCCCCCAGTCCATGCTGGCCAATTCACTGACCAGCTGCTGTCAAATGATGTGCAGCAGCTGAATGCTGCCTGCACACTGCTTTCTCCTGAGCAGAAATATTCATTTGTGTCACTCTTCAGAGTGAGCAAGGCCTTTCCAGACTTCTAGCTCTCTTTGCAAATGTGGTTAAAGCTGACCAATGAATTCAGAAGTCACTCAGCTGCCAGGGCAATAGCAGAAGCTTGACATTTCCTCAGGAAGCAGGCTAAAAAGAGTAAATAGCCTTATATAGTCTTCAGATTAAATCTGGGCATCTTTGGTTTGAACATCGAAAATAGGAAAGACAGATAAGAAGTTGCCCAATATAAATGTCTTTTAAAGAGCAACAACTAGGAGTTTAACATTTGCAGTTATCTGGGAAGTTGGGAAATACTAACATCTGAATCATGCAAGCAGCATCCAAGCTCTAACCATAACATTTAGTGTTTTCACTGTTAGAACTTTGGCAGGCTGGTCTTTATCATCAAATGGTATCTAACTGGATCCAGCTTGCCCTAAATTAGTAAGTTATTTCCAACCCAGTCTAATACCCTACCAATTTCATTCTGCTTTTAAGGTGAATTTTGGTTCAATCTCCTCTATAGAGCCACATGACTAGAACTTGCCCAAGAAACATCTTTCATGTTTCTTAGGCTTACTGACATTATACATAAAGCACATGAAAAAAATATAAACCAAAACTAGGCTTTCTAAAATGACATCCCTCAGCATCCCCAGGTATTTGCATCTGTAGTTTTCACTTATGCAGTCATATAGTCTGCTGTACATGTTACCAGTCAGGCAACTTTATCATTCTATTGCATCCCTTGCAAGGGCCATTTACATCAGGCCTAATCTCACCAAGGGTCAGAACTAAAAGCTCATTATTCTCAAGCAGGAAGGTAATAAAAAGATCCTGGCAGACAAGGCAAAGCCCTCCAGTGTCAATTGCTAAAGGCCACTAAGCAAGCACTTCTGCTGCACTTCCCACACCTGGAATAATGCACAGCCTTCCCCAAAACCAGCTCTCCTCATGAAGGAAGCTGTGCAGGGAGCTCCCAAGCTGAAGGCTGCTGCAGGACCTCGGGTTATCACTTCAGCAGATGCTGCTTCTGTTCTTTTCACTCGGATGAAAGCGGCTGATGTGAGTCACTGATTAAGACCAGAAACATTTTGTACTGCACAGTTACTATCACAGTTGGTTGTTCTAAGGTTTATGGCACATAAGCAATAATACAGATACATTGACAAGCTACATCAAAGAAACAGAAATAATTCTTAGCGAATCCTCTGATGAAGCAGCACCAATCACTCATCTAGGAACACCAAGATGTGTCCAGAAAAACATGACTTGCTTTTTTTGCCAAGAATTAGGATATTCACAATACCAAATATTTCCACCTTTTTATTTCAAAAAGATGAATTCTTACGAGAGAAGTAATGTAGGAAGGTACCAGGCACTCAGATTCTGCTTTAGCTTACAGCTCAGCAAGTTGTGTGTAGGCATGGAGGGAAGTTTGAACCCAAATGTTTGTTTGTTTAGATACCTCATTGCATCCACATTTTGGCATTCTTAAATAATTCTCAGCTGTCTCATACACCCACAGACACTGAGCACTCAATCTTACCTTTCACTGCCTTCCTGCCAACAGACATGGCATGCCAGATGTGACCTCCAGAGCTGCTGTTTATCATACCCTCTTATCCTACCAGTTTTGCACAGTGGAATTGAGAAGCAGCTGTAAATAGTTTCATATTTTGACTCTCATTACCAAAAGTGGAGGCAGACCCTCCATCCCCTTGAGCATCCCTACTGACAAACAACGGTCTTGGAGGACAATGCAATTCTGTAAAGGCAACTTGGAAATAAAATAATCACCATGGGATGAAACTTTGCATTAAGAATCTTTCCCACCTCCAAATTTACATCTCAAGCACCAAGAGCAAACATATTTCAGAATACACATCAGCTGTTGTACAGAGAATTCAGGCTTAGTCTCCTAGCAGCATCACTATTAATAGAAACCATTTAGAATAATCTTCAGTTTCAACCTCAATAACTCTATGGACTGAACTTCAAAAGCCAGTATCATATAGCTACCCATAACAGATATTTCTTCTCTGATGTTCTGCAATAGATATATGTAATACCAGAATTAATCCAAAGAACAACATCCTCAATTAAGTAGTTGATCAGTCCAAAAGACAGGAATAAGAATATTTTATCTTGATTACAAACTAAATGTCTAAAAGGGGTTGTGATTTTGCCAATGTGCTTGTGCTATGGCAGAGATGTTCAGGGATTGTCTAGCTCTACAGTGCTGCTTCCAGCATTAAAGCAACTCGAACGCTAGCGTGATGCCTTTGAAATTAAAAATATACACATGCTGACATGTTTTCAAACTTGTCAGTTCCCATCTGGAGCAGCATTCACTCATCCCTGCCTGCAGCTTTAAAGAGTGCTGTTCCTAGATTCCCAAGTGGAGAAGCTCTTCGTGCACAGCCTGGGGCCACACAGCCAGGGATGGGATCCACTTGAGCAGTGCAGCAGAGACCAGTTGCATCTGGAGGGCTAACAGAAGGCTG
The DNA here is from genome assembly GCA_024611195.1 of Ceyx melanurus. Lineage (NCBI taxonomy): Eukaryota > Metazoa > Chordata > Aves > Coraciiformes > Alcedinidae > Ceyx > Ceyx melanurus. The sequence continues at coordinate 37,580 of JANHGL010026092.1, read as the reverse complement.
ACCTCCTCCTTCTGCACAGGCTCAACACAAAACTCTGCTCTCTGACACAACTCCCAGAAGGACACATGCTCCAAGGTACATAGTTTTTTAGGTCTTTGGGAAGGTACAATTGAGATGATACTGATTGCAAACAGCCAGTTCCTACCTAAACAGCTGCATCAGATACATACAGCTGCTTCTTTCATCCCTAGGTTACAAAGCACTCAAGCCACTAAAAATTCTTTGTCTCTTACAGCCTAAGCATCTCTTCCACAGTCTTAACCATCTATGCATTGCTCAAAATCATCTGTAACATCCCTTCATTTCAGCTCCTTCCCCTTCAGTTGTACCACACTTGAATACCATTTATGGCAGCTAAAAATACACAAAGATCTTACTGTTCTCTGAAACAATCTCAGAGCTGTCTTTTACCTGCAGTCAAGCATGCAGTCAAGCATGTTTTGGCAGCTGTTCTGCTTATTAAGCTACTTTTACTCTTCCTACAAAGAAGGGATTTCTTTCTTCCATTCCTCTCGTATCCTGAACCTTGAAATACTGGTAGCCTCTGAGTCAGTGTCAGCACTACTTTGGAGCCTTCAAACCAGTGTTTTCAGGGAAACACACATTCTGACCATCAATAACTTCTGCTTTCATTGCATTGCTTCTTATGCAGATAGACTTTCCATTATATCTATAGTGCTTTGAATATCTTAAAACCCCACATATTCCACATACTATACCAAAAATGACACACAGCTCTCTCTGGTGCTTTACGACCATGGAGCATGGACAATTCTTCAGGGCAGGGATTATGTATTGCTCAGCATATTCCACCTCTTGTAAAGCGGAGGATAAATAATGCTGATATTTAAAAAGGGACATTGTCAAGTTAAGGCCCCCAAAAATTTAGTCCATTTTTAAAATTTCATGGGCCACTGATATTTCTTGTGTGTTCTTGAACTGTTTTATGCTCTTACTATCCAACTACATCAAGCATAGCCTTACAAATCAAAGATCCTCTCCTGCAATTTCTAGCTCCTGTTATGTAGAAAGTCAAGCTTTATGAAAATCTTCCATTCTTTTAGCTGGCCACTGGATCACAAACCCAGAAAACAGTTTATTAGTTATTTTATAGTCATCCTTAAATGTAGAAGACAAGACTTTCTGTAAGTCAGTATTTATGTGAGACATTAAACAAGCTCCCTAAAGACTTTCAACAAGTACTTTTAGCTTCCTTGGCCAACTTCTATAGCCAATATCTGACAAATAGAAGTCATCAATTCAATTATAAGTAGATATATAAAGTATCTACATTTTAGGGAGGAAAATGCTTAGTTCGATGAGACCGAGACTGTAAATTGTCACTGACATAAAGGTGTTTCTGACCACCCTCCAGCTAAAAGGCTTGACTGAGAATTTCAGCTTAAGTAGAGACACAAATTACTGGTAGGTTTAAGTACTATTTACTTGGCTGCCCTATGAAAGTTACATGCTATGAATCACTCACATGCTTGGTTGCATTGCATGGGCATAAAGGAAAGATTAGAGAGCAGAAAAACACCCCATTACAATCAATTCACCTTCCACTTCCTATCCATCTAAATTTGCAGGGCACCACTTTGTTCTAAGGAGGAGGTAAAAATAAATTGCCAGCCACCTCTACAGAACACTCCGGCTTCTGATTTGAGTTTGAAGCCAAGGAAATCCAGGAGAGGAACAGTAGTATCTAAACTGAAGAGGGAATCTCACCCTAGCTAAAGCTAATCCACTCTGGCAGGTGTGACTTTTATCTGTAGTTGAAAAGATACTTTGAAGAGACATTGTTTTGTATTTCAATTGCACTGTTTAGTATCTCAATTCTTATGAAAGACCATACAAGGCAGGATGTCTCCCAAACCTCTCCACAAAAGACTCTTTTCTTTACAAATCAGAATGATTGAACTGAAGGCTGGGATGTGGGTAAATCTGCTGTCCAGACAGTTTTGATTTTTTTTTGTTAATCACCTCCTAGAAACCTAGGCTAATTATGTTTTCTATTTGCTATACTTTCACCAATAAAGTAGTGGAGGGAGGATAGGAAGAAAAAAACCCCAAACCCCAAAACAGGTGTCAAGTTGTAAGAACTTTTCTTACTACTTTTGTGTGCTTAGTAGGACAATCTGCTAGCACCTATTGGACCTACATAAACCATCTGAAGAGCTCTCAGGTGTTTACTTCTATTTACAGGATACAATAAATTCTGTCCACCTGACTCAACACTGCCTCCCCTTCCACACCTGTCAATCCTGTGCTTTAAGAGGGGTAAAAGCAGAAGAATGTTTCAGAACATCAACAGTGAATTACCAGAGCATTTCCTTCAGAATTGGCTTGCTTGGTTACAGCCAATTTTATGCTGAGCATGACCTATTTGATTAATATTTTTTTTAGCGTTCAGCTAGTAAGGAAATGAATTATTATTTTATGAATCTTGGGTTTCTAAAGACTCATGAATTTTTACCTTTACATTGAGACAGTGCTATTATGGCAGGAGTTGTGGTACAGATCACCTAAGGCTGAAAGTTTTGTACTTTGCAGGCATACTTTTTGGGAATGAGGAAAATAAGGAAACAGCTGGGATAAGCAGCAGCCAGGCAGACTGCATCTGATCACAGCTTAAAAACCCCAAATATTGCATTATTAGGGAAACAAGGCCTGCAGTTTCAAAATGTAGGCCAAGTTCTCAATACTTGAATGCTAAATTAAGGCACTCTGTTCTATATTGGTTCAGGTATAAACTCTAAAAGTAGAATATTCAATTATATGTATGATCAATATTTAGTACCAAAGAAAGCCCACTGGGTATTTTATGGGCTTTAGAAACTGATTTACAGTCTTTTAGAGATGAAGTGCAGAGATACAGATCCTCTCTGGAGAAACTGGTGAATGTTCCAACTACTTCACAAGACTGAAACACAGCATTTGGGACTAAGTTTCAGAGCATCTAAGATGTTAAGAAGGATTTATTTAGCCTTTTTCCAGATTGCAAGTCCAGTGAGTAAGGAGACTGGGGTGGGGAGAGTAAGAAAACACAAGTTTTTCATTTGTCACTTTCACCCATATGCACAACGTTCTATAGATTCTTACCCATCCATCCTGATAAGTATCACTGGAAAATGGCCTAAAAATCACTCTGTTTTCAATATTTAAATATCTCTATTTACACATACATCTAGCTAAATAAGTGGTCATTTTGGAGTTATGACTATTAATCTCTGCAACACCTGGAATAGCTTACACTATGATGCATGGCTCTGCAGTCAAAGAGCAGAGCCTTTGGTTTGAACATGTTAGCAATTTACTGTCAGATGAGCTTTCCCCAGATCTAAACTGATAATTTCCATTAGAGGAATAGGTTTTACATCTGTACTGTTTGAGATGGTTTACAAAAGGATAAAATAATATCTGGGCTCTCAAGGAAGCTTTACTACAGAGACTCAGAAGCCTATGCAAGAACTTACTCTGTTCAACTGCATTGTAAATCCACCCACCATTCCACAAAAATAACAGATTGCACTATTCTGCTTCTTGGATGAGATTTTCAAATGCTTTCTAGTTGGCTAAAACATTCTCCAAGACATTGACTAGCAACTTGAAGAGCAAAAAACTTGACACGCCTCTGGTAGCATTGAGACCAGTCTCAGCATGAGATGTATAATAAAGCACTCAGCTTTTCAGCCATCCAGGCAGTTAAAACTCAACCTTGCCAAATAGCCATCTTGAATGTGTTAGCTAAAAAACCCCTGGCCAGCAAGCAATCTACACAGTAAAACTGCATGTTAGCATGAGGCTTGCAGATTTAAAAAGTATCCACAGGTATTTTTCAAAGTACTAAATTTCACTAAAAGCCCTTATGTTAAGTATAGCAGTCCCTATAGATAAAACCTCCCATTCTCTGTTACATGGTGTATTATAAAATGAACTTACAACTTTTATTGTGCTAATCATAAAGCATGTGTTTGATTTCCTGAACATCAAGGTCTGCAACACTGGAAAGCTGGTCAGCAGTCCTAACAAAGCCATGCCCTCTAACATGCCTTCCCGTGCTCTTCTGCAGGACTCCAGTTAGTGGAATGAAGACACACTTCCAAACAGCTCATTTTTAAACATGCAGCTTGGAGTGCTAGCCCCCAGGCTAGTTGTCAGACAGTGCTAGCTTTCTGAAAATATGGGAGCCCTATCTTTCCCCTGAGCTAGTCTTGCAGTACTACATGGTGTATATGGCAAACTTCTACAGAAGTCCACCAACAATTAACATTACTTGGTACCTAATTGGAATGTGCATTTCCTGATGGTGAGTCAATTAAGACTTGTGTTTCTCCTCATCAAAAGGCAGCAGCTCGTTATGATGATCAGAGGCTGGAACAGACCTCCAAGTCCAGCCTAAGTGCTAAACACCACGACACCCAGCTAGAGCATGTCACTAAGTGCCACATCCAGTGTTCCTTAAACACCACTAGGGTTGGCGACTCCACCTCATCCCTGGGCAGCCCATTCCAGTGTCTAATGACCCTTTCCATCAAGAAGTGCTTCCTAATGTCCAACCTAAACCTCCCCTGGTGCAGCTTCAGGCCATGCCCTCTCATTCTGTCACTGGTTACCTGGGAGAAGAGCCTGGCCCCCACCTGCCTACAACCTCCTTTCAGGTAGTTGGAGAGAGTGATGAGGTCCCCCCTGAGTCTCCTCTTCTTCAGGCTGAGCAACTCCTGTCCCTTCAGTCTCCTCAAAGACTTTCCCTCCAGTTCCTTTCCCCAGGCTCGTTGCTCTCAAGCTTCCGACACTGCAGCCTCCACAGCCTAACACCTTCCTCTGTTGCACTGCACAATGGGATGAGCACAGCACTCAGGCTCTCTGCTAGGTGAGGAAGCTGGAGTAATTACCAGCCATTTACTGCTAATGCCTATACAAACTCTCTGGGTACTCTGCACACTGTCAGAAAAAGTATTAATTCAACTCCTGCTTTTTTTGCTAACCAAAGGCCAGGAAGCCTGCCCTGTTACAGAGAAGAGCCTGCTTAAATCCCATGAAAATGAATGGGTCTAATACATGCCAAAGAGTTAAGCAAACTGAAGCCAGAGTTTACAAGAGGTATTGTGAGGCCTTCCTCTAATGCAGATTTTCTCAGGATGTCTGCAGCCTTCCAGGACAATCTAAAAAGTTGACTACAGAACAAGACCTCTTGAACAATTCCCACCTCTAGAAAGACTTTGGCTAAAACCTTGACTATATCAGGCATACACAGGAAAAAATACAGAGATTTTGAGCCATTTCCCACTCTGCCTTTTCTCTCAGTAGATCCTGAGCATTTCAAATTTGCTCAATACTGTTTCAGTATTGATATCGCTTAAATAAAACCACTCTTGTCAAAGAGGAAAAGATAAATCAGTCTGGCAGAAGATTTTTCTCTAACTGTGACTTTGCCTAGTATAACCACTTTCATTGCAGTCCCACCTAAAGTGACTACTCATGAAGGAATACCCTTTTGAGAGAGGCACTGTACAAGCACATACCATCTTGAAGTGTTTTAGGGCACACTGCAAACAATTTCAATCATAGCAAAGTGATTCTTTTAAAAATTCCATTGCTTACTTGTCCTGTAGCATCTCACATCCATGGACTCTTCTTACAACCATCAGGGGAATTTTATTACCAACAGACTATTGAATGTAAGCACAAAGCTAACTGCAGCCTGTGAAAGAGCCTGAAAGCAACAGCAAACTGGGAAGTGTTAAGGCTACTTAGCCAGGGAAGGGGAAGAAGAAACTGAAGCTTTTTTGTACTGCATACAAAATGCAGTTCATCTGGGTCTACTAAGCTGCCAAGATTTTATCATGGATGAGTTTGGGTTTTGTTTTTCTCTTCAAAAGATTAGTGTCCAGGCATATGAATACATGGTATTTGGTTTGCTGTTAAAACATAACTCCCATGTGTTTCACCCAGCAACACAGTACACTTCAAAGATCCATCAGAAAGGGAAGCCATAGCACGGGCTAAATCATTTGTTAAGTAGGCAGCAGAGTCTGGGGCAAAATTTCTAACTTCCAGCTCAATCTCTAAAGACCAGATATTTTATATGCCACAACAAAGTAATGATACATTCTTTGCTCTTCTGTTGTTTGTGACCCACTCAAAGTCTCCCAGTGCATGTGTTTTCTTTAAAATCTCCTCCCCATCCCTAACTACTTTCTCAAAGAGAAATGTCAACGTGAAGAGGCCCTTGTATTTGCTCGATTTATGGCCTTTTATTAGCTCTCTGTGCATGTGATGCCAAGGGCTGGCTTTTTTGCCAAGTCTCTTCAGTCCCTGCTTAAAGCAGAAGCAGATGCTGTACACTGTCAGCACACAAATACACGTTCTGATTTCAGTCACCCTATCCCATTATTTATAGGTAATTTCAATTCTTGCAGAAACTTGAATGTCACTTTCTCATGGATAGGTCAAGAACCGCTTAGGAGTTTAAACTGCCTTGTTCCCAGACCCCCATCTCACCATGAAATATTCCCTCCACACCTACAAGCCGCCCAGAACCAAGCACTCCCATTTCAGAGCAGATCTGGGCATATTCTTCACTGCAGCAAGGGAGGATTTCCCCCAGCATCACAAACCTGACTATTGCTTTTTCCTAGGCTTCTGCTGAATGCCTGGCCAAAGTCCTGTCTTTTCACCAGGTACAGCACAATTTAATCACAGGGCCATTCATTGTACATAAGAGTATTAAGAGTTACCTGAGTAAGAACACCACTAAAACATGTTCCATACTCACCTTTACTATTTCTTTTAGGCAGATAAGGAGTTCCTACACTTCCACTACATGCCTGCTAAAATCTTTCTCCTTCAGAAGTGATTTCTCAGTCTTTGTACAGCACAGCCATGACAAACAGCATGTGTCACTCCTCAAGGACACAAGAAGAGTGAGTTCCATTCTTTTTCAAATGCTTCAAAATCCTGTTGCCAAGTAAAGCCTGCAGCTTCAGAGCCAGCAGCGTGCAGCTCCTGGATTAGCAGTTAACCAGCTCCCAGAGCCTGGTAAACAGCTTTATGCACATACATCCCTTGATCCTTTCCTCAGCCAGCAAGTTCACAGCACATGCCAACTTGTGTATTGTTCATTATTCCTCCTTCCTCACTATATCCTTCTCATTCTATGATTCAATCAGCTCAGCTCTCAAAGAATGAGTATTCTATAGCACAATCCAACATAAACATGTTTAGAACAATTACTGGCTATGTCCATTAACATTATGACCCTACTAGAGCTTTCTGAGCTGAGTTTCCATTCCTGCACATTGTTCAGATGTCCACATCATCTTGTACACCTTCGGACCAAAGTCAAATAGTACAGTACAAAGGATGAGACCCTGAACACACCTGTAACACTCTGGCACAGCCTCACTATTTTCCATAGGATAGTTGCCTTGGCATAAATCTCACGTAAACATGCTGGATGCTTAAATTCAGGAAAACAGACCTCTGTCACCAGAATTCACCCTAGAGATTGTATTATTAAGAGAAAAAAAAATAGTTTCCTTTTCCAAATCAAACAAAACTCTGGAACAGTTTCAATACTTTAGTCAACCACCTGAAAAGTTCAAAACACTATCTCCTGTTTGGACATGGCTTCCACTCACACATCCCTCCCACGAAAATAATTTAAAAGATCATTTAGATACAACAGGAGGGAACAATAAGCTGTGCTGGGTCAACTACAGTAACAGAGAAACAAAGAAAGTAGAGAGAAATGCAGGTCCCTACTTGATGGTTGTATAACTGCACATGTGATGAGGAAAAATTAAACTCCTCTGAATAAAGTATAATTGTCCTACTTCTGTTATGGGTTTCCTTGTGTCAGTTAATATACATGCAATTCTATATATGTTTGTGGTGTATGTCTATACATGTGTATGTTAGTGCTGCATAAATCACTGAAAACACCAGAGAGAGAAATTTTTTTCCTTGCTTCCCTAGGCAGTCACCTTTAAAGCATTACTGAAGTGTCTTATGAGCCCCAGAAAACCGAAAGGCACCCAAAGGCACCCAAAATTACATTTTCTTAAGTGCTGTGATTCCAAAAATGTAAAACAAGGAACTCAGTCCTACTCCAAGCCCATTTACACCTCGACCAATGGATCTAGCAATCTTTTCTATGTGACATGTACCACAAGAGGAGACAGGATCACTCCTCATATCTTAGCAATACTGAGGCTGCCTGGCATTGAGTTCTGCAGCAGTGTATTTCCACTGGTGCTTTATTGGCACAGCAAGCTATTTAAAGGTTTTGACAGTTCCAAATTTTGCAGTAATTTTCCCTCTCAGTATTTTCTGATACTTTCTGCATTCCTTCCCTTTCCTCCCACCTGCCTCCTCCAAACCTCCCAGCAGCTGAACAGTATCACAAAGCCACATTCTTAAACCTACTTACTGGATTCTTGTGCAAGTTACTAAGAACGAGTGGCTCAAAAGCAGTAACCTTAAGCACTGTAAGGCAGTGGTGTTTGTGCATCAGTTTCCCCCTCTAAGAGCATTATATAAACACCATGTTCACAAGTCCTCTGCATTCAGTGCTCGGCAGAAGAGTGAGGTATCAGTGATACTTGCCTCCCCAGTCCAACATCTATAAGCTAATGTTGCACCGGAGGCACCTGTTGGAATCAAGAGCCACAACATGTATGTCAACCCCCACTGGTGCTCCAGCACCACCTCTGACATAGTTCAAACCCTATGAAATCTGAATTTTCAGATACACTTTGAAAACATGCACTAAGTCAAACCCAAACCTACTTGACTGCAAAGAAACTATTAGGAGTATAAAACTGGCTTGGTTCATCAGGCCTACACAGATAAGAAAACAGTTTCCTACAACATGTGTCCTAAAAACATACACCCATTTACCACATCTTGCAAAACAATCTGCTATGAAGGAAAGGATAAATAATTCCCTTAACATCGCAACTAGGCATGTTTTATAGCTTTTATTTTTTTCCTGCAATGGAGTAAATTGACAGTTTTGTAGTTACATCCGTGGTGTTCTTTGTTAGAAATGCTCTCAGTATCTCACAAAAACAGAAAATAAGTGAGAAACACACGAGACAGATATTGGGGGAAAAAATACTAAAAAGAAAAAAACCACACAAAGAAATCCAAAAGAAATCCAGACTTTGCAAAACATGCTGAAGTCTGGCAGATCTTATGTTTTACTCACCAGTACTTTGTCATGCTTGCTAAGTGATGGTTGTTGAAGAAGAGGGAAGGAGTATGAAAAACAATAGAGTCTGGCCCACAAGGAGCAGAACTGAATTCTACAAAAAAAAGTAGAAGCAAGCTACAAGAGAATCCAGATGTGGCCTTGCTAGAAAGAACTGACAGATGCTTAACTACTGCCCTTCATCATCTATTTACTAAAAGTATGGGCCAGATCCAGAATTCTTTTAAAATGCCTGGAATCACTCCAGTTAAATTCAATAGGCTTTGGATCAGATCTTTAATTAGGCCAAAAGAAAACTCATCATTTGTTGATCCAAACCAAACCTCACAAAGAGCTTTAAAAATACGTACTTTTCTTGGTAAGGACAGACAGCCTCTACATCCCTTTGGAGATCCTACTGAAAAAGCAACAATTAAAACATATTGCTGGTTGATTGACTGATGTCCCCTAACTACAGCTTGAGAACACACAGAAAGAATCTTTGGGTACCTTGTATTTAAGGGCATTTATTGTAATGTTATTATTAAAATGAACCAATAAATAAGAACTTATTAATAAGAATCAAATTAATGAAAATGTTAAATTGTAAAAATCCTTTTTAATTAGTAGCATGTTTGGATTATCCCAGTGAAACATTTCTCCAAGTAGTAACTTGGACTAAAAGCTTCACTTACATATCGTGGTTTTCTTTTTATTTGTTTAGAAAGGTTTACAGCTATGGTCTGTTTGAGATCTTGAAAAAAGAGCCTCCCCATAATGCACCTATTCACTCAATTTACAGTCCTACTAAAGCAGGGCCTTTTGCCACAAACACATTCTTTGTGCTCCCATAGCTAAATAATAGGGTATTACTGTAAACCATGCATGCCCCAGGAAGAAACTGTTACATTTCCAACACAAAGTGAAGTGCCAAACACCAGACAAAATATCCTCCTAAAAACAAAATTACTGTTTAGCTTCCGTAAGAACGCAGAATGAACTTTGCACAGTGGACTGGTTGGCACAGAGGTGCATGGTCTCAGTGATGCTAACACAACATCTGTAGTATGAAAGTGAAGCTCTCAATTCCACTGGATATTAAACAGTAAAGTATTGCACCACCTCTAGTCCTTCCCCTAGAGGAAGATAAATAAATGTTGATGCCAAGTTTGCCTCCAGAAAATGTCTGGGGTTTTTTTAAGTATACTTTTTAAAAAGTGTGCTGTTAAGCTCTCTTATTTCTACAGCTCTGCAAGAGAAACAGCTCTTGTTCTTACTGTTCAGACTTAGCTTCAAAAAGAGAGAGAGCTTCTTAGCTGCACAATTCATGCAGTTCTTAAACCCAGTTCAAAGCTCTCCTACAGGCAGATGCAAGGTGACAGACTGGCCACTTGATTTGTCCTCATATGAAGGATGTCCAGTAAAAGGCAGTATCTTCAAAAGGATCCTCAAGTACAAACGGGAGATTGTGTCAGCCTACTTTTGTCACCTTTTTAGGTGTATCATTTCACTAAACCCATAATCAAACCCTTTCCACACTTATGCTGTTAAATAGCAGGGTAAAATAAGACAGATTCTCTGGCCTTGGATCAAGCTATTTATTAGGGATATGCTGGGAAGAAGTAAAAAAAAAACAAACCAAAGCAACCCATTACATTCCCTTTTTGGTGACTAAGGAATTGTTTTGTTGTTCCTCTAGAAAAAAGTTACAAAAAAGCATCTGAAGTTAGACATGCACTCAAATAAATCAGTCTGATTGCCTCCTAATAAGGCATATTCACAAGTGGAGAGAAAAGATGAGCTCTCCGTGGTCAACAAAGCTTTCAGTACCTTAAGGGGAAAAAAAAATGGCATCAGTTAAGCTACAGAGCAGAAACAACCTAGAGAAGGGATAGGAGACTGTTGGGTCTGTAAAGCATAACTCTTGCCATGACTAGCTTTTTTCTTGGTTCCAAATTATTCTAGTACTCCAGGGTTTTCACTAGAATAACTCATTTCAAATGAAGAATTTCATTCTAGCATTTTTATGGTCACACCTGCACACACATGGAGGAGGTCCATTTCCTGCCTTACTGTATACAAGCACAGTGAGCCTCCTGATTTTTTATTGCTCTCCAGACAATATTTTTACACTGATGGAGAAATAAGAAATATAAAATTATTTTAAAAAAAAATAAAAGGAAAAAGAGAACTGAAAGTGATAAATTATCCTAAATGCTGGTAGTTCAGGAAATGTCTGTGATTTACAGTTCAGCAGCTCAAACACTTCACGTGAAGAGAGCACCGCTGCCAAGAGTTAATTTTTATAATCAAGCTGCCTGAAGCTCAGGCATTACAGGACCTGCAGCATCAAAGTGGCACTCAACCAAAACACCACACAGGAACTAATGCATCTTACCTTCCAGATACATGCAAGCATCTCCTGCTTAATTCCTCCAGCCACTCAACATTCCTGAAAAGAAAGCTGGCGAGGGCATCGACAGGAGGGATCCTCTGCCACGCTCCAGAACAGCCTCTGCCAGGCAGATGTGCCCAGAAGAACCTCCCTCCTTCTGGGGGAAGGAGTGCATAGAGGAGCTGGACATCACCTTGGGGCTGGAAGCAAGGAGAGGAGATCTTGGCTTCTTCTCTTCATAGGAAAAGGGATTTCCCATGGATGGGGATATGTGAAACAGCTTGGCAGCTGGGAACAACTGACTGCAAGGAAAAAGGAGACTTGAGAGTGGTGGCGACCACCCCCTCAAAATCACCATGTAGATATCTTTTAAATGCAGAGAAATTAACACCAAACAAATGCTACTACTTCACCTCAAAGCTGTTCCACTGGAGCTGCCTCCCTACATTTTCAACCCTGATTTCTTAATGCTCTTCCACTCAGAACAAAAGTAGCCTTTAAAATATGTCAAATGTGCACAGCAAATACATTTGGCTTCTACATATCATTTTATAAGTAAAAACTGAGGAAATGGGACTGATATGTGACAAAAGCAAGACATCCCGTGCTGGCATGCTCTCCCTCCTGGGTAAATTTTTTCAGGAAAGGACATTATAAATGTAAGGACTTGGGAAAGGATAGAACATAGAGTCAACATAGGCAGATTTCTAGCAACAGCAATATAAGAAGATTGCCCCATCATCAAAGCTGTCAGCCTCCTCTGAAAAAGAAAATTATTAGAAAGATACAGAAAATGTCACAGGAAGGCCAGCACCACAGCTCAGCTTTGTGAGACAGTATCATTCCCTTCTCCTCTTCTCCTAGATATGCCCTTGTCCCCGACTACCACACTTTAAACTCAGCTAAGGTAGAGATCCAGTAATTTTCTTTAGAGAGATTCAGCATCTTGCTGTCCAGCTACCCTGCACATTGCTGGAATCTCAGCACTGATGTACCTCCAAGCTGGGATAAATCCCAGAGTAAAAATATAAAGGAAAATACCCTTTGTGGGTGGCCACACAATTGACATGAGCATCTCTTTGCTTCTTGTAAATTCTATTTTTTGTCTCAGCTTGTTTTCCTCAAGTTCACAAGCCAGCTTTAAAGTGAATTTTATGTCCCTTCCTGCTTATACAGGAAATAGAGCCCTCCAGCTGGTTAGGATTAACCCATTTCCCCACTTAGAACCAAGGGAAATCACTTCAGGACTATAGCTGCATTCAAAATAAGAAACTACCATGTCTTAGTATAGCTCATTCCTTACACTATTCTATAAAGGTCTTTCCTCTTAACTTAATTACTTGAAGTCCATGTCCTCTAGCAAGACTAAATTTAAAAATACCTCAGTCTGGGCATTCATCAGCTGCATTTCTGTGCAAGGCACAACAGCTTTTTTTATCATTTCTGATTAAGTTAGAGGCTTCTCTTAACAGCAAGCCAAAAAGTTTTGTAAATGGGACTGATGTTCAGGACCCAATTCACATCGGTATTCAGCAGAAATTCACATAAACTCTATTTATTCTTACCCTCCAATGTTGCTCTGTGCTATTAACAACCTCCCAGTCAAAAAGTAAAGTATTTCCACTTTCAAAGCTTGGCAGTTTCCCTTCTGGACTGCCCACAAAGAAGTGCACACAATAAATGCCTTTCTGCACACCAGAGGAAGAGGAGAAATGTGAGCCCTCCCCTTGGCCATTCTGCATAAGATTTGATGAAAATTCAGAAAACCAGAATAATTATTTTTAAATATTGACACTGTTACTTAATGGAAAAAAAACCCCACAGAACCCTCTGTATATTTGGTACAAGCTTAGTGATTACTGCAGGCCAGCTGTGGACTTTTTACACTACGCATTCCTGGAATTAGTTATTTTAGAAGTAGAAAGTTCCAATTTTTTTTCATTTAGCAAAGTGATGTTTCCTTTAGCTGAACCACTTTATGATTGCAATAAAACACTGCAGGGTGCGGTGACAAACTGTCTAATAATCACCACACCTACAAATGAATGAAGTCAGTGTGTCCCAGCACAGATTAGGTGTGGCCAGATGGGACAGCATCATCATATCCTGTTGTGAATTATTACTTAATAAAAAAAAATAATCAAACCCAAAGCATAAAAAGGGGCGGGGAGGGTTAAGCAGTGAAGAACTTTCAAACAAGTCTACATGTACAGTACACAACATGGAAAAACAAGGAGGCAGACAGAAGGATCCACCTGCATGCTTGTATTTGCTCAAGAATGTAAAAGGTTTCTCAAAAAATCCTTGTCTAACTGTAGAATACTCAGACTTCTTCCTCCTTTTTCCTCCTCTGTGAAAGGCAATGAGAATAACTTCAAAGAGATGAATCAACACTTACTGGGCTTTTCTATTTCAACAAATCAATTGTCTTACAGACAGGAGAGCAAGCAGTAAACATGAGAAACTACTATAAACCCTCCTGAAGTCAAAGCAATTCTTAGTTCAGTTTGGTATAGGAAACCATCATGATACTGAGCAAATCTAGTTTTGCCTTTTTTTTTTTTTCTCTGATGCAAACCCTGATTTAAGGTTTATATGAAATTTACATTAAGGCCAAGCTCCAGACATGCACGAGTCCAACTGGAAAATCCCACATCTACCAAGTGTGACCTGGCATCTCACAGAATATGATGCTTCATTCTGGAAGTTTTCTTTCCAAGAAAACAAAAGCAAATTTTGAAACCTTCAGAGTTGTGCCACCATAGAACTATCCTGCCCTAGGTGTGCATCTACCTAGGGTTCAAGCAATCAAAATGTGAACTCTTCACCCACATTTATACAAAGAGAAGGAAACAGAACTCCTTCAAGAGCAACCATGATTGAAAACTCATGACTTCTCACACACATTCTTAGTTTAAATGTTCTTCTTCAATATGTTAACGTCTTTCATGTGTTTGCACTCAAATCAATGTAACAGTGTCATTTTTAAGTGTCAACTTTGAGGGCTTGCTTAAAGCAATAATTATCTTTCAACATAAATGGTCCAAACATTTATTTCTGCCCTTTGGGGAATTAACAAGCTTTAAGCACATGGTCTGCTGCTCATGCAGCCAGGAGACACAGAGGCGACAGTGTCAATGCAGACAGAAACCCACAATTCTCCATGTGCAAACCAACAAATGTTAGGCTATACAGAAATCTCAATATCAAACCATTTATTTGCTTGTCTTCCCAAGCCCTTTCTCACAATACAATACAGAAATTTCAATTCTACTATTCCAGCCTGGAACAGTAACCACTTTCCCAGCAGCATGTGGTTCCATTCTACTCCTGTCCACCTTTCTTACTGCTGCCACCAAAGTGTATTTGATTCCTGCAGAAAGAAAGTAACTTTCCTAGTAATTTGTAAAAAAATCAGAATTTCACCAAAACAAAAATTTAATCATATTTTTAACCCATTTTAGCTTTCCTGCACATGCTGAATATTTTATTCTAAAAACCTTTCTGAAGTTTTTTATAAAATGTGGGGAAATTGCAGTTAGGCAAGAAATAATATATCCCTATCTCACAGTCTGAGACACAAACAGTTTGGCCTTTATTTTTTCCTTTTTTTTCTCCTTTTCTCATTAGTTAAAAATACTAGACGGAAAAAATATCTTAAATCTGTGCATTAGGACTTTTAGGAAACAATATCCTCCTTGGTTTATTGTGCCACAAAAGCATGGTGATTACTCCTTCCCCTCATTTCATCAGGGACTGATTTATTTAGTTGATGAACAGCTTTGCATGCAAGAATTTGAAATCCCAGTTATTTCTGTTCCAAATAGTTGCTATGCTTATAATTATTTCAAATAATAATTAGTTTCACCCAATCTATTTGAAGATATATATATATATTAAAAAATCCATTTTTAAACTTAAACCCATAAAACCACAACATATAAAGTCAGAAAGTATTGCAAGAGAGTCAAACTTGTGAAATACTAAACATGATGGGGAATGTGAGGAAGCCTAAGATTTTGTTCTTAAAATATAATACTTAAATTTATGACACTGCTTACTGCTTCACACATCACACCATCCTCTTTTTTAGAAGTGAGAAATGGAAACATCCAAGTTAGTCTTGCAGAAATATGACCACAACAAACTGAAACCCATAATTCTACTTGCTAAAATAGGCTGTGTGCTAAGATTAAAAGACTTTACAGTAATTCCTGTGGAAGCAAGCATTTTTACTAATTATTCTTCATGCAGTAATTCCTCTTACTTGCTCTGAGATCAGCTGTGAGGATTTTGACAATTTTTGACAAAGGAGAAAAATGCATAGAAACAACCCAGATCTGTTCTTAACAGAATAAATAATAATGTATTATTTAATATATAATAATAAATAACCTTTAAGTTCTTCCATTTTATAGATACAATATGGGATTTCTCACCTTCCTCAAACTAACAATTGACTGAGAAAAAAACAGCCCCAAACCCAGCTCTTGTTTTTGCAACTTAACACTGAAAGTTCACGTTCATCATCATATTTTTAAAATACATTAAAATGACAACCCTGGCATAAAGGCAAGTGCTCAGAAAATTAGACTGCTGGAATAGAACTGTCCATGAATCTTTAAAGTCACTTGCATGTAACAAGAGGACCAAATCTAATCTCTTTATTGTCTATATTCCCTAAAGGGCTGCTGCTACTTTAAGCACACTGGCTGAGCAGGTAGCTGGTAAGTATTTCTGTTCATTGTACCCAGTCAACGTGTGGCCTCAGGCCATATTTGCTGCATGCTGTGCACATTCTGTACTCAATACAAAATTGTTCTTCTGGGATGTTCTGTTATAATTAACTTCATATGAATGTTCTGCTAACATTAGCATTTATCATTCTAACACTCCAGGAGTGTTATAATCTCTCCAGCTTAGTCTGATTTTGCCAATGGTAACCCAAAATGTTGTGTGTTGTCCAGAACCTGACTTTTCAGGGACCTTGACCTTTTGCTGCAATGCAAACATGACACAAAGCTGATGGTGCTCAGAGCTGAAAGTTCCAAGTGTGTTACACTGCTCTTCAAAAAAACAAGGCTGCAATCACCACAGGTTGATCTGAAAACAGCTGACCCTGCTACCTTCAGGCTCTTCACGTTCCTCCTCACTCTTGCTCCCCAGTTCACAAGGGAAGAAAAAAAACCCAGCAAAAAAGCCAACCTGTTGTCCTATTTCAAGTGCCTAAAGTTTACTCTCCCTGAAGTTTCTAATAGACAAAACATTTTTTCTTTGCATCATTCTGATTTAGCATGAGCACACATAAAATTCACCAGTGTGAAGCATTATTTCTTGATCCAAAAGGCTAATTTCACAGCATTAGAAACTAAGGTCTTAGTAGTGTAGGGGATAATTACAATTAAGGTGGCTTGTCACTGCAACCTGTAATTTAACTGACAAAACAGTGATTTCACACACAGGGGAGGCTCAGGGCACAGTTTCACAAAGAACTTTATGCCAAGAGCAGTGGCAGCAGCAGAGAGTGCAGTGCAGCCCTCCTGGCTCCTGGTTACACAGCAAATTGAACTGGGAAAAAAACATCTGAATGAAACCCAGCCCAGCCACAGGAACAGTGCTGGCACACAGGAGGGGTCAAAGCATGGTGCCTTTGTCAGAATCAGCACAGGGTAAGCCAACTTCTGCCAATCATTAAACAACCTCCAGCAACTCCTGCAGATTTTAGTGATTTCAGTAATTTTAATAATTTCTTCACACACTCAGGTTGGTATCTCTTTTATTGCTTCAAGTCTTCTTTTGCCATGCTTTTCCTCCTATTCACACAGTATCCAAAGTTGGCCAGGAGAGATTAGTCTGTATTTTCTTTGTTCAATTTCCCTACTTATGGAAGTTTTTCACACAGAAGCAAGGAAAACAAGTTAAAGAGACAGGAACAATTGATTGAGGGCTTGAGAAGCATCTGAAAGTACTTTTAGCAGGACTACAACTATTTTATTCCAACAACTGAAAGCTGGGCAACTTTCTGATTGTAATGCAAGCCTTGGTGTGGAGTGGTGCATCCAATTTGGACAGGTGATCTGGTCTACTTTGACAGAGCACAATAAAGAGAAGCTAAAAACAGTAAAAGGAGATGTCTCACAGGCTTCCCAAGAGTTATGAATGTCAGAAGGAAACATTCCCCCTCTTAAAGGATCAATTTAAAATGTAGTATATAGAATAAGTAGTAGCTTCCTACAGCTTTAGTCATCCGATTTCCAGACAAGTTTGCTACTCAAATGGAGGAATGAACAGCAGAAAATTCAAGTGTCACTTCATGCCATTGTTCTTCCCTAAGCCCCAGCTGGAGCTCTGTGTTCTGCTCCCTGGTGCCTGTGTGCCAGTCCCAGGCGGCACAGACTGAGGGGCTGCCAAAGAAAGCTGCTTTGTAGGGCAACAACTGCACTGCCAATTGAAGTCCCACTCAAAGTTTAAGTGAGTGAGGAGCCAAGGTTTTATAAAGATTGCAAGCTCTTGATTTTAATTAAAAACATGAAGACCAATAGTCACTCTTCCTAGATATACATGGCATTGGCTTAATTAAATAACTTGGTTCTTTTCTGTCTACGCTAATTAATGGCAACCTTTTTCATTGATTAACCCAACAGCATCCTTGCACTGAGCAAGCAAGGCAGTGTACATGGGAGAAAAAACCCAATGTTTTCCATCTATGCAGAGCAATTATTTAATTTGAAATCCCTTTTGCTTTCCAAACAAGGCCCTGCTGAAAATAACCATGGGCCACAATATTTTGTTGTTGCTTGGCACAAGACCTTAGCAAGGCCAAGTATCTCCTCCCTTTCACTACAAAGCAATACTAGGACAGAGATCCTTCCAGCCAAGTTATATTTTTTCATTAACATTAACTTTTTGAAGATTTCCATTTTCAAATTTTATAATTAGAACACTAAAGTCACACTGCATACTAGTGACTATGAATTACAACACAGAAATCCCCAGTCATCCTAGCACCCACTTAAGAAGACTGGTGGTTGACATAGCCAGAGAAGTCAGACTGGTAACCATTGTAGTGTAGTTTATCACTTAAGTTTTCTTTGTTGTTCTACAGAAGCAAGAAAATAGGTCAAATATTTTTAAAAATTTATTTGTTCTGTGCACATTAGCTGTTTAGCAAAACCCACATAGTAACTAGATCTCTCCTTTGTAGCATGTATCATGACAACTTCAGCCCTTTGTATTATTTGCTTATAGACCAGAATTCTTTCAGGTGACACAAAAACACATCAGTTCCACTAAAACTCTAAATATTCTTTTGCAGTACCTTAAATCAATAAAATGGCTTGAGTAGAGAAAGAACTGAAATCAGCAACTGAAGCATGAGAGTCACATTTTCTAATGTGCTTTAAAATAGCTAACAGAGGACAGGCTTTTTATATAGCTTGGCACATGTGTAGAAAATGTTTAAGCCTGAATTTTGATTAGCCTCTTCTTTTGGACTTCTGACACAGTCCACCTGTCTCTGGTCACTCTGGATCATATTTCTCCCCAGAAACAAACCAGGATGGAACAGGATAGGCTGCCCAAGGACTTCAAAGAAAGGTCTCTCAGGCATCACTCCTGGGGAGCAACATCTCCCTGCCTGCCCATGAGCACCTTTCTGAAACTGCCAGTGTCAAATGAAGACTAAAACACTCAGATTCACTTGACCTCTTGCTCCTCCTCTCTGCTATGGAGGCTTGTCCTTTAAGTCAGTAAAAACAACTGGTGTGAGGAATAGCATTGCTTATTAGCTCCTTAAAAAGAGCACAGATTAAATACGCCATGGCTTCCAGTACTTTTCTCCAAAATATGTGTTCCTTTTGGCCCTCACCTGCTTAATCAAAAACCATTAAGTGAACAGCAGGTACAGTCCAGTGCACCCCAGAATGAGACAACAGCCCCATACATTGCCAGGTGCTCAGAAAAGGCCAGAAGCCTCATGTGGAACTTAGTACACAAGGGTCATGTTTGGCTGCTTCAGAAAGCTGCAATTTCTGCTTATAATGACATAAATTCAAGGTGCCTATGAATCATATCTCTGCAGTTCTCTCCTTTCCAGCAGGTGATGCAGGGTACCCAGCTGTCTGGCTTTTCCAAGGCACAGCTGCTGCTCTAAGTAATTCCAGTCTGTACAAAGGAAAATAAGGAGCATAGCAAGAAAGAAAAACCCTTTGCACTCTACAGCTCATCACTGTAAAGCCCCAAGCAGGAGATGGTCTACTAAAGGTAGCTAGCATGGACACAGAAGGACATTCCCTCTCCAGAACCCCAAATTGCTTAAACAATCTTCAACCTGTTAATAAAGAACAGGAAGGTTCTTTGAAAGCAAAGCACAAGTTTGCTCCAGTAGGATTTTTATGCTTTGCTAACAAGTTATTGAATGAGCCAACTAGACTCACTACATCCAATTTGAGATTCAAATATTCAATATATTCCTGGCAACAACTCTCCTACGTACCAAAAGAGCTACTACTCCAGCAGATATTAGTTCCAGTTGTAATTCAAAGAAGTAGTTCATTAAAATGCTGTCATGGTATGATAACAGTGTTTTCAAAGAAGTGTAAGTCATTTAAAATCCCTACATTCTGTTGAAATTCAGAAGCATTTAACTACTACTTACATGAAGCAGACCTGGCCAAAACACTAACAGGAAAGATGTTCTATACCTCAAACCAATTATCTTCTCCAGCCACCCTTAAGAGTTCATTACTAATATTGTCTTTTTAACTACCTGAAATTTAAAAATGAACCTAAAGTAGGTACTTTTTAGAAGCACACTGTTAAAAATTGCTGCTTGGTTCCTTCCAACATGCACTGAAGCAAGTTTCTCCATCCTCTATCTACATTGGTTGCACCACCAGCAAACTATCAACTGCAATAAAGCTTTTGCAGTGAGTTTTTACTTTTGGGAGAGCAAGGGAAGAGAATGCCAACTTTTCAATATCAAGCAGTTTCGGGGATAAAGTCCTGACAAGACCAATGTTCAGATCCTAGAGAGGAAAGAAAGAGTGAGCAGTGACTCCATGCAAGCCATGAATGGGGCAATGGGATAGTCAGGGAGATCAGATGAGGCAAACTTGCCTTTTAAACTATTTAGGAACTGTGACTGCAAGCAGAAGTTTGACCCAAATAACTCCAATCTTGCACTATTAACTATTCAGTGTTTAGCAAAAAATTTATGTTTCAAAACAAACTTCTTATTTTATTAGGCTTCATTATCTTTCAGCTGTGGAAGATACTGCTATCAAAAAGTGCAGTTGCTGAAACTGTCTTCCAGTCAAGTCAGTCATTATACATCAGGCAAAATGCACTTCCCTTTGGAAAAGTATGAAGAATAAAAGATTAAAACCACTGCACTGAAGTGGGTAGAAAGCTTCTCCACGTGCTAACGAGCAGTTTGTACCTTACTTAGATTTGCTGCAGGCACTCACAGCACAGTTGTAACTCCACTCCAATGTAAATAACACTATTTTCACATATCTGGGTTTCTTGCACCTAAAACATTAACCAGATTTTAAAGTTGACCTGGAATTAATTGCTTCACAGGCAAACTGCAAAGTAAAAAGGTTTCCCATTAAGTCATCAAGCTTAAATGCAGATGACCTAGTATAACTGGTGATGTTCAGAACACAGACCGGGTGTTGATAAATCTGGCTACTGCAGAATTAAATTAATGCTGCAATAACTAGGATCACTGTATCATATGCTGAGGAACAATTGCTGCTCAAACTTAGCTTAGGTAGCATTAACAGGCAGTTTCTCATGGCACTAACTGCTAGTGCAAGCCAAAGTCTGACATAAATATGTATTTAGAGAGTGTAAGCTTCTTCTAACCAGCAATGAGGCACTGGAATCCTAAAGAGGAGCCTCAGCTCATTAGACTGTGCTATAAACATATTTCCAGCAGTCTGAATACTGTACCAAAATAAACAGAAGCATTAAAAACAACTCTCCTTATTTTTAAAGGGGCCCAGGAAAGACAGTCAATTGGGCTTACACTCAGTGTGCTATCTTCTAATTATACATGGAGGTGTTGTGAGAAGTCCTTTATATTAAGATGAGCAAGAGATTTCATGAGCAGATGAATAAATCCCTTCCATGGAAATGAATTCTGTGTCTTTATGTAGCATCAGCACCACCCCAGCAATCACTGCTCACGCTCTTCATCACTTTTTCCTTTGTATACTGCCCCTCTGTGCATATGTATCAAAGTCTCCTCTACATCCTCTTTCAGAATATTATCTTGTAATCCTGAAGAAACTCTTTTTCCAGTTTCCCTTCATGTTCCCATAGCAGGCAAACAAGGGAAATCACACCTGAGACCTGGCTGAACAGTTTTACAATGAGGATGAGATCTGTCCAGCATTAGAATGTTGAGTTCACATAAAAGCTATTCCCTCAACAGAGTAATAATTCATAGTTTCTTTCCCATGCTCAGGTACCATATTTGTTTTATCATCTTAAAGGTTTCAGTGTCATTATTTAACTTGGTAGAAAAGGGTAATGGGTTTAAAAGTTCAGAATGGAATGGATGGAAAAATGAACACAGTCTTACTTCTTTAGGAAGCCAGGCTGAAAAGCCAGGCTCAAAAAAATCCAGAAGGCCTCTAGTTTCCTGTATGTTACACTCTGAAGAAGTAGATATTTTCAGCAGGTATTTATGCACACAAGATGAATCTGTCTGCAGGCACTAGTCAGGTTTAAAAATGTACTAGTGGGTGAAGGTAAACCCTGTGGGGCTCAGGAGCAATAGGTAACTATCTACTTACCTTTGGATACATTCAGCACTGAAAACCAGCTGAATATCACTCAACAGATATGAAGGCTCAGCCTGTGCCCACATGCAACAGAATGGCTTTTACAGCCAAGTTTCTCTACTGACACCTAATCCTGCCCAGGGCATTCAGATCAGATGGCTTCAGGTAGTCCAGCCAGATCTCTTGGCATAGGTGAAAACAGCACCAAGAAGAGATCTTGATACATCTGTACAAGGAACACAGAAATCATTTACAACTACATTACCAGCCAAAGGGGAAACAGATAATATATTACTGTTTGGCCTTATCTCTAGATTAGGGAAAAAGCCAGCAGACCAGGGCAAGTACTGGAAGATGGACACATGCCACCTCTACTCTGGCAGGGCGAAACACACTGCTGTCACACCTACCCAGTTTAGTGTGTAACACTGTCATCTCTTGACAGGTGTAGTATGAGCACAGGCAATTATGATGGAGTGCTTCAGGGTAGGAAAAGAAACTGTGAACTAGGCTGAAGCTTTAGTATGTCTGCTCTGGAAACTCCATTTTTCAAAAAGCTTTTGACCTCGTCACTTTAACTGATGTTGACAGAAGATTATTATTCTTGCTTGTCCCTTCCTCTGTACTCTCCACTAATAAGGTACAGCTGCCAAAGTTACCTGAACATATTCCTGGAAAAATCAGGTAAATGTTTCATATTTTGTCCCTCCACTATGTGGATGACGGTGTATGCAGTCTCCACACCGTTAAACCTTCTGTCTCTAGAGGAGAGGCAGATATTTTCTATAAAGTTCATTCTAAAAATCTCAGCCCTGTAACCAAAACTCAGCATTCAACAAGCACTAAAACCAAAAGATAACACTGAGTTTTCTATGAGGTTAGCAAGAGTGACAAGGCTTCTAAATAGCCAGTCAGAATTAAGATAGTTAACTTTTGAGGTTAAATAGCAATACCTGCAGCCAGCCCTTATAGCAGGGACAGCTTAGAGCTGGTGCAGTGGCAGCCTTGCCACCAGCAAGCTCATCATCACCAACAGGTTGCTGACAAGACACATGAATTCAACTCCATCTCAGGCCGCAGCAAACCCCAGACCGTGACAGAGAAGTTACTGAGGAAACCATGCAAATAGAAGATACTTGAATCACATCTGAAGAAGCCACATTAACATGACTCAGAATCACAATGGAAATTCTGAAGAATTTCATAAATCAGGGCGAGCCATAGCTGTACTCTCACATTAGATGATTTTCCTAAAGAGTGTTTATTAGAGCTACTGAAAAATTACTAGCCCACATGCAGAAAAAAGCTAACAAAACCCATTCTCCCCTCAGTTTGACTCACCTTGGTAGTGTAGCTGGGCCTCATGAAGGTCAAAAGCACTTTTTTTGTTGTCACTATCATTGTTTTAGTAGTCTCCACCTCCTGCATGTAAATATTCACATCAATGTAGAACTGCTGGATCTACGTAGACATTTGTATTTTTGAGGGGTCTGGGTTTACACAGGGAGGCGCTGGCAGCGGGGGCTGCAGGGCTGCTCTGAGGGGAGCTGAGGGGGCACCTCGCGCCGGACACTGCTGGTTCCCGCCAATTCGGCCACCCCTGCGCAGGGCTTGGCTGAACCCCTCAGCCAGGCTGAGGGGAACACTGTTAAGAAAGGACAAAACACTGCACAGAGTGAGGAAAAAAGTGCAGGAAACAGCCCTGCCAGGCCCCCAGGGCCAAGATGGGCGGGGAAGGATGGAGGGGAGGAGAAGTAGGAGATGCTGGAGCAGAGACCCACGCTGCAGCCCATGGTGAGGATTATGCTGGAGCAGGTATTTCCCAAAGGAATTCTGGCCAGTGGAGAGGAGCCTAGACTGAGCAGGTCTCCTGACAGGAACTGCAGCCTGTGGAGAGCCCAGAGTGGAGCAAACATGTGAGGGGGAAAGATGAACAGAGAGGGACTGGTATGGACTGACAACAACTCCCTGTTCCCCATCTCCTCCTCTGTGACACTCAGGGGGGCAGGAAGAGGTAGAGAAGTTAACAACAAAGGAAAGAAGTTGATCTTGCAAAAGAAGATGGTACTGGAGGAAGGTCTTTGTTTTCTCTTATCCTCACCAACCGAATCTATTTTAATCAGGAACGAACTAAATTAATTTTCCCCAAGTCGAGTCTGCTTTGTCCATGATGGCAACCAGTAAACTGTCTCCCTCTCAAACTCAACCCACAAGCTTTTTCTTCTAACCTTCTCCCCCACCCTGTTGAGAGGGTGGAGTTTGAGAGTCCTGGGTGGGCATCTGGTAGCCAACCAAGCTCAATGAAGTAGGGAAGGGTAAAGGGAGAGTCTTGAATGAGACTCACCCAGCCTACTTTATGCAGGGCTGCAAACAGTATGAGGTCCTAGCACATCAATCTGGCTTTATATTGATGGGTCCAGCACATGGCACTATCTACAATATTTTGTGTCATACAGTATTCCCAAAATCTGAAGCCATAAACTGGTGACTCTAGAAAATATTAAAACATGAAACACAGCCAAGGGTGCAGTTAAAACTGTTGTAATCACTAGCTCTGATCTTTCAAGCTTTCATCCTGACATTCATTACCCTTGAATGTCAGAATTTACAAAGTACTATGGACTACTGTACTTCCTTACATAATTGTTGCCCATCACCTCTTTATGCTACAGACACTGCACAGAAAGGGGTCTTACAGAAAAAATATTTTAAAAAATGTGGGAACTAATTCAACTTCTTGGCTTTAAAGTAATTAAGATACTAAACTTCAAGGGATTTCAGGCAAAAGACATGAGGAAAAATGAGAAAAAAAAGGGCAAACTCATAGAATTTGTTTTGAAGACTATTTAGAGTATTTTAGATCACTGTTGACTGTAAAATGAACAAAAGTAACAGAAAAAAAACATTGCTGTATCTTAAGTGCCATGTTCCCATGATTATATGGAACAGCATCATATGCTGCAATAAAATGTTTTAGCTGATCATTTCTTGTCTTTTGGCACTCTGCTGACACACTTTTTAAAGTGTTAATTAAAAATGAATCAAATCAACACTATAAATTGGATAGACTTGTGCCCTACAGTCTCTTCTGACCACTAATTTGTGAAGCTGGGGCTCAGCCAACTTCCAATGAATCTGTGGAGAGTTTCCAGCAAACCGTCATCGCGGCAGGATGCAGCTCTTGATAGGGTGATCATACGTGGCAAGTGAAGTGATGCTGAACTGTCACTAAACAAGTCTGTTTATTCTGCCTTCATCTTCCTTCAAGACTCATCCAAAAAGGGAGACTGGCAGTTTACTTACAGATACACATTTATAACATAATGCACCTAAAACCTCACAGTATCTGCATGGAAGCATGATTTTTGAATTATTGTCATGGTGTAGGAGAATGACAAAGAACACCTGTCTATCCATAGCTCTAGAACAGAAATAATGTCAATTAAGAAAAAAAAAAATTATAAACAAAATATGCTATGACAAGAGACCTGAATGTGCTGTACATTCCCCTTGGGGATTCCAATTATTTTTTCTATATATATTCCTTAGAGAGAAATAAAGAACTTTCAATTTCAATTACGAGTGCATTTTAAGTATGCCTAGTGCAGCAGCCATCCTGTGTTCATTTACTGATTATATTTTTAGGAAAGTATTTCCAAGATACAGTTAACTAAGCAGGAAAAGAAAGCTAATCCACATGTAGAATACTACTAGTAATTTGGAAATTCAGTGTAGATCTATTGACAAGTTTCTGCTTTCCAAACATAGAGCCAAACAAATCTACCACAGCACAAAGGAAAAGTCAGCAGTGAGTTAATCCAGGCCTTCTCTCATGTACCTTTCCTCCAACAGCCTTCAAAGTATCATTGGAAGTCAGGGAAGTGAGAGTCAAGTGGTTTTCTATTCTTGGAGAAAATATCAAATCTCTTCTTTGTTACTGTCATGGGAAATCAGAACATGGCTTACCACTCTGCAGCTTCTTCCTTAGATACAATTCCTTTGTCTAAATGTTAAAATGGGGGGTGGAAAAATGAAAGAAATCCCTGCCTATTGCAAGATTCATTCACAACAGTAGCATCTTACTTCCTCTTCTCCCCTAACAAGTAAATGAGGGCAGACTGGTAACTTAGAAGTTTTTTCTAAAAAAGATAATTTAATTTGAATCACTGTTTAATGAACTCAAAAACACAGAGAAACAAGTCCTTTTTAAGGTTGTCACCCTTTGGAAGAAGTAGGTTTAACAGTGTATTATTTCTTGCTCCAAAGAAGCATCTTCCAAACGAAGAGGCCACACTGGGACTAAAAGAATGTATATTACAACCTTAAGTTTTCTAACTGAAGAGTTGGCAGGACTTGCACACCCAGGGGAATCAATCCTCATCAGACATGCAGACATCTACCCATCATGCATGCACAGTATGATGCTTTGGGGACATATCACAACAAACACAATGGCAGAAGTAGCCCAACAAAAAGTATTTCTAGGGGAACCACCTAGAAAATGGCAAGAAAAGACACTTTCTTAATGCCAAGTGGATACTGCACTCAAAATAGCTTTTCCTCATTTCCAAAGCAATCGAAGTCACACAAAAAAAAAACCACCACACCACTGAAAGATGCAAACAAAAGCATAAAGCATATCCATCACACAAAAGCAGGATCCAATGCAACACTTCATTAAACAGAGCTCTCTTGTGTTCAAAATAGGACAACGTAACTGGCAAATTGCTTCACATCTTCCCTACTGACCAGGCCAAACTCTGCTTGCTTTTCTGGATCAAGTAGATTCAGGAGAATACAGAATTTCTTAGTAGGGAAAGAAGATAGAAATGTTGTTTTCTTTTTGGAGAGGATACTAAATGTGTGAGTCACAACAAGGACAATGATCCACTGAGAACACAACCATTTTGATCTAAAAAATTGTCACATCCATCTATTAAGGTCACCCCAGCTCCACAAATGGGATTAGATTTTGAACCACACCTCCTAACCCTGAATCCCTTTACTCTGGTATTTCAGATGATGCAGTGGATCATCACCCTGTAGGTGTGTGTTGGGCAAAAAGCCTTATGCACCTGAACAGACCTCATCTGGAGGTCACCTGTCAAGATATGGAGCAGCAAAATATTGATGGAAAGTGGCTGTAAATAGTTGCTTGTGACACTTCAAAACTTCTTCTCCATTTCCTTCTGCTGTCAAGTGCCTCTGAAAAGGGCAAACCATGCACTCAAGTCATGCTAAAATCAAGGGTGGTGGCAGGGGTCTGCAGCAGACTCTTATGCCCACTCTGGGGGCAACATAAGTCCTGGGGCTGGATACTATAGAGGATCAAGAGTCTGAAGGAAATAACAGGTGAAGAAAAATGGGAATATAGCAACCACCTTCTTCATGAGCATGCTAGGGCCTGAAATTCACACATCCCAACAACCACCAAGGGAAGAGTTAAAAAAAATCCCCCCCTAGATACTAAATGGGGAGACAATAGCTGGATCAGAAGTGCATTTCTATTTTATCAGAGATGAATTATAAATCAAACACATCAGGCTAAAGAAGGAATCATTAATTTTTCAGTTCTTGAACCACAGATGTCATGTTTAGCTCTAACCCACTGGCCTTTGTAGTACAATGCAAGAAAAATTGTCTGGCGAAAGTAATGAGCCATTGTGGAATGAGGTACAAATGAAAGTTTAAAGACTACAGTGTTACCATAAAACTTTTAAAGACAATGAAACTTCAGTACATGTATCTCCATAGTCACACATCCGTGCTGATTTAAGTGTTAAAGAAACAAAACAGTACTGCTGCTTGACATTCCCTTCCATTTGAGGATGGCCTGTACTGACATTAGGCAGAGAGAAACTAGAATAAAAGAACCATCTCCACTGAGACTTGGTCTCACAGGAATTTATCCTTGTGCACTGACAAAAACTACAGTCAGAAGCTGTTGCTTTGTATGGTATTATTTTAAAACACACCTAGCATGAAAAATCTCCCTTTAAAGCTGCATTACTACACAAGCCTGTACTTGGTTCTTTAAGGAATAATTAGCACCCAGTGCAAATACACCATGTATTTGAATATGGTGACAAGTAATGACCAGGTAATTAGTATACTAATAACCATATTATATGACTGATCTATAACTATTATAACAGGGTGAGGCTTCATGTCCTGTTGACTGGTAGACCTCTACCTATAGCAGTTCTTCCCTAGCTTCTGCACACTCAGCTCTAACAGTTTTCAGCACTTAACCTGGTTCAAGGCCAGCTGTAGAAGTTGTAGCTGAAGGCAGACAGAAACAGAATTGATTTGGAGATAGGACAGGAATAACATTTCTCATCCAGTGAATTTGTGAAAATAGGGAATTCCAGTTGTCACCTAGATAATAGTTAAGAAAGGAGAAGAGATTCTTGAAGAAGAAATGCACATATGTAAGAAAAAGTTCATATCTTTGGGGTTTTGTTAATAATTTTTACCAATGCAACATCAGGGCTACAGGCCACATAAAAACCAAAGAAAATGAGTCCTGCCAGGCCAAATCCTAACTCCATCCTCACGACCTTCATGAGCCACAGACATAAAGCACAAGGACAGACACATAGCCCATGGTGGGAGAGCATGCCCACATATACAACTACTGGCTCCTGAGCTTGGAGCCAAGAAGAGATTTAATCAAATGCTGGGAGGTGGCTCAGCAAGCTGCTGACAGCAGACAAGGGTAAACCACTGGTGCTCAGCCTTATTAGATCATAACACATCTGCAGAGTCTTATTGCTAAGGCAAACATTAATCTTCAGAGAAAGCTAAACATGCAAAATGAGATCTCACTCATGAGAAAAAAAATTGAAAGGAAGGTTATACACAATGAAAACAATCCCAAATAACTTTTGAAACTGAACTGGTTGAAAAGGGGGAGAGGAAGTATTTTTCTGTAAGAAAATACCTGCCTCTCCCAGCTGACGGGGATCAGAGTAGGCAGAAAAGTTTTTAAGCTGAACCTTTCAATTTTGAAGTATATCTGTGATTGACCCGAGTTTAAATTAAAAAGATGCTTGTTTATAGAAATGTCCAAGCTTTCCTTATTCCTAACACTGTACTTAAATTGTGTTGAAATAGATATTATATTGGATTATTTCCCTGAAGACATGAAAGAGAGCTAATATAAATGTCAATTTAGTTTTAAGAATCCTGGGAGAGTAAAGTTGTCTGACTTTATTTATGAAAGCCCTTATATATTTAAGCAGTTTCAAGTTTGCTTTGTTAGGCTCCAACTTAAAAAGTAATTTATTCATTTAAGAATATTCTACGATTTTTCTGAGTGCACATATGGGTTTTCTGGAGAGCAGTAATTTCAAAGTGGCACATACAAACCTTATTTCCATGGGAATTACTGAGTAGTCACCCTCTATGAACGCTCCCCTTCATCAAACAAATGATGACATCATTTTATACGTGGTTTGACAACAGTCTGGATTTCATGTATTCCCATCTTCACGTTGCCTGCCTTGCTCCGCAGAGCTTGTTGTCCTCTCGCACAAAGGGCAGCATTTCCTAATTATGTGACCACACATGGTATTAAAATGCATACAGAACCGTGCACTTGTACACTGGAAACAGCTGCTTTGGTCTTTAGATCTTAAAATCAAGAGGTCTCTTTTCTGCGCCTGGCTCCACTGTCCTTTGTTACTGGATGATCTCAACACATAGCAGTACAGATATTTCATAAGGATTTCACATTTGAAGTCCACAAATTCTGTGTTTACACCTTCAAGAACAGGAAACCATGGTAACCAATGCAATAGCTAAGTATGGGGCACTGTACAGTTTATTCCATAATATCTATCCTGAGAAAAACAAAGAGTCAAGTACCCACTAATGGCTGCCTAATAGGTTTAGAGCTCAGAATTTTAGGCACTTTGGACAGCTTTGAAGCAAGTCTAGCTAAATCGCATTAGTAACTGCAGAAGAACAATCAAGGACTAATTAAATCCTCTTTCTGGATACAGATTACTGACTGAAGATTTATGGAGTGTACACTATGCTGTGGTGTACTGCTTTGAATTAATTATTGCAATCACCAAGCAAGGATCCCCAAAACTGCCCCTCCTATGGTAAAATAAGATCTAGGCTGACTACATTTTCCCAACCTATGGTATTCTTTGCAAAAGAAAAATGCAGAATTTCCATTTAAAACTGCAGCATTTCTACTTCAATCCCCATGTCTCATCGTCTCAGTTTCATTAGCAGCTCCCACTGACAAATGATCAACTAATAGCTTTGCAACAGTGCAGCCAAATTGAACATTGCTCTTGGATTAGTGAGAAAAAATACTTATATCTACTGGCTCAAATCAAAGGACAGTAAACCAGTGTTCCAGTTTTGCATTGGTAGCACAAGTGTGGCGCTGATTCAGCTTTTAAGTTATTTCTCCCAGCTCCAATATACTTCTATCTCATCTCCTAAACTGCTTTATACCACCTTACTACTGTATTCCAGACATCTTCCAAGGTAAGCTAAACAAAACTCATGGCTTCCCTTGTAGGCCTTGAAAAGTTCCCTTGTAGTAAGAACACAAAACCTGTTCCAGGTCATCTTCCCCAGGTTCTGCAGAGATTCCCATGCCACAAAGTCCTACAGCTCATTTCAGCTAAGAAGCAACTATTAATAGAGTAAGTTGTTTACACAAAAATGTTAAGTGTATAATTAGCAGCTGTCCCAGATAATGAACATCAAACATCAGACCTCCAAGGTCACCACATGTATCTGTCTCTCAATTTGTTTTGTGCTTTGAGCAGTAGCATTCCTTAGTTTTCATTACTAACAGACCAAGCCAGTTCTCTTGTCATTTGAGCAATTTTGTAGATTGCTTCTATTTATACATTTTGTAGATTGCTTCTATTTACACATGTGGCATACATGGACAAACATGGACAGTATTTAAATCAGCATCTTGAAAAGGACTTGAAACAGAAATAGAAAAGTTGCTTGTAAATTCATGTACAAAGGCTGAGAGGCCCACCCTGGTCTAACTGGCACACTCTCTCATTGCTATTTCCATACATCCTTAATCTCTGCTCATTAGGAAGAACAGAAGGGAGGTTGCTACTGGCATAAATCACACACTGACCACAGCTGGGGGTGGCCCATGTATAGGAGTAACTCCATTGCCTTGGCTCTTCTGCCAATAGAACTAGATCTACAGTGAGCCCCGAATGCCACTGTGATGGCTGCCTGCAGAGCTGTGCTTACCCCAGCTGAAGATGTCCTGCTGGTCACTACCATCAACAAAGATCATCCTCCTCTTCCCTCTCCCAAACTACGTCAAGAAAAAATATGCCTGTTGATAATAAAGCATTGAGGTTTTTTTCTAAAGGAATTATTTTTAATAGTTTTTAGAAGTCTCCTATAATGCAAACTTTGCTAGTCCCATTGGAAGCAAAGATGATAGAATCTACTAGTTGAAAAGCAGTAAAACTTGGCTCTCTTCCAGCACTAAAAAACAAAACCATAACAAAACAAAAAAACCCACAACATACCAAACCACAAAACTTTTCACACTTCAGTTAAATGGATTTTCCTGTAGAGATTGCTTGTCTTTTTGTCTTGCACAACAGGTTTGTCTAGATTCTTTTTACAGAAATTATATACCAAGATGAAATTACCACAGCTTAAAAGGACATTTCTTTGTCATAACAAGAATAAATATTTTTCTGAAGCTGACAGACATGACAACTGAGATGACTGGGGTCAGCCTGGTGAGCCTCAGCTCTTCTGGAAGGCGAGTGGGCAGGGAAGACCTGCCAGGAAAGATGCATTTAAGATGGAAAATGTTAAGGTAGCTCAGGAGGCTAAACTGCATTAATGGAAAACAGGGTTTGTTTGTTAAAGTCACCTGATGAAACTGATAAACACTTATTTTTATCTATATAGTATCATCTGCATGGCTGTCAGTTAATGTAGACTTTGGGGAAGCTGCTCCCTACCAGTTCCAGCAATTTTCTTGATTTGGCATATGGGGAAAAAAAAAAAAATCAATTCAAAACAAACAAAAACAAACAAAAAACCAAATCCAAACACATACACACAAATGCAATAAAAAAGCCAAAATGAAACAAAAACCCCAAACAAACAGAAATGTGTTAATACTCCCAAGCAGTGAGGTAGGATTTTGAAAGAAAGATCAAAAAGGGAGAATTGATTCCTTTTCACAATTAGCATTATCAATATCAAACGAACTCCTAGCATGGCTACAAAGAGACAAGGAAGATAAGCTTTGTGTTGCAAAGGTTTCAGAACCAAAGGGTATCTGCATGACTGTTCAGTTAGCAGGAGTGAGCAGTGGGTAGTCAAGAGGCAACATTTCCATGTGCTTTCATACAGTAAACCTTGAACTTCTGGCATCATACGTCATGGGCAACAGCCACTAGGGCTACACCCAAATCCACAGGGAGCCTTCAGCAAGTTATTAGGCAGAGGCCAAACCATAAGAGGGATGTAAGATCACACCAAGGCAGAATCTAAGCTATCCAGCAGCCATTCTGAGCTATGATTTTTTTTTATTTTTTTTTTTAATGCAGCTACTTATCAGCATCCAGTTTTATACCAGTTTCCTCTAGGCTGGTATAAAATGCACCTGCATAACAGAAGAAGCTCCAAAGCATCTGTAATATATATTTCAAATCACACTGTATCCTTTATTCTAACTGAAATCAGAACACTGAACTGGCAGAAGTGAACAACTGAACATCTGGAGTGGAGTTCACGTAAGTCCTTAAAATACTTTAGGTAAGAAAACATCTTTGGATACAAATCAAATTCACTAAAGCCAAGATGGTCTTCTATTAGCTTGACCTTTGCCAGTGATTAAAGACACCTAAGTCAAAAAAGCAGATGATGCTTCCCCGTTTTTTTGCTGTATAAACATAGGTCATGAGAAGATGAGATCTAATAGCTAGTTTAAGAATTTTAAGTACACATATATTTCCATTAACTGCTATCCTGAATGGTTAATACGGTGTTGAACTCTAAAATGCTATTACATGCTTGTTTTAGGGCTATTCCAGTACAGGATCACGTAATTGCTATGAGGGGGAAGGGAGAGAAGTGCTTATGATTTAAGAAAAGCATTTATCATAATAGAAGAACATCTGAATTAATATAGAGCTAACCTGTATGTTTACACTACTGCAGAAATGCTGAGTCTGGTTCATGAAATACAGTAACATGATATAGACATGAGGGGGAAGAAAAAAATAAAATAAAATGTAAACATTCAGGAACAAAGCTGATCTTTCCTTACAGCCAAGGTAAATCCACCAGCCCTGCTGCTGAGTACAGTGTACCAGCCATTCTTCCTCCTTCCACTATCTGGATAGCAAGAGTATAGGCTATTTCTGTATTGTCTTTACATGCTTACTGTGACTGCAGCTTCAGTTGGTCTTCTACACCAATTTATCCCTCAGTTGTTTCCTGAAGCTTACTGATATTAAATTCCCTTGTCACAGGCTGCATTAGAGTGCCAACTGTATGTTTGAGCTGTATTCCTGTGATTACCTCCCATTATGACTTCTAAGAAGTTGAAGGCTCATTTTCAGTATTGACTGAATGAGTTCTCACCTTACCTGTTCTTACACTTCACCCAGAAAATTACCCGTTTTATTATCCCATTTAAGGGAATAATATACAGCAGTGTTAGTATCATTACAACAAGAAGTAGTAGCACCTGGACCTTTGTTATGAATAACGTTTCTTCTCTACTTAAAGATACTCAAGTGACTGCATGCTACAGAAAACACAGTCTGAAATTGGGTATTTTATCAGACATTTCTAGTCTACAGTATTCAATGAAGAGCTTTTTTCCTCCTTACTGAAATGAGACAGACTTTATACTTAAAGCCTTATGCTTTCAGTTTGCTGTGTAATCTATAGATACAGGCATTGCAGCTGCTAAACTCAGAGCTTTTCAGCACTACAATCTCTGGTAGGTAAAAAAATTAAAATAGATGAACTGTTAGCTCCAGAATAATCACAGAATCATTTAGGTTGGAAAAGACCTCTAAGGTCATAGTTCACTGGGTGACACTGTGCTTTTACAGCATTATGCTTGCTGACTATTAAGCAGTGCTCTCTACTAATACTAAAGTTACACAACACAGGATAGGGTGGGAGGTTCTCAAAACTCACATTCTTTGAATGAACACACTAAGGTCTATACCAGAGTAGGCAGCAGTCCAAGGCATAAAAGCCCAGACTTCACTGAAATAGGTGCAATTGTCACTCTAACAAAATGCCTCATAAGAAATACGAAGAGAAAAGGTGTTGGTAGAAGCAAGTTCAGGTTGGCTATGGAATGACTCTGGACTCTTGCAACATTAAGAAGAATTGGTTCTTCATTATGTCATTTGATTTGTTCATATAAGTGAATTAAGCTAACCATTATATATAACATTATTGATGCATTCCTTCATAATGCTCAGAGTTAATGCTTATTTACTCTCCTACTGTGACAAATTAGACCACCTACTCACACACTTGTATTCATTATTAAAGGAACACACAGGGAGAGCCAAAAGCCTGCGATAATGCAACCACAATAATCTTGATAGCTACATGGTTTAGCTCATAAAAACAGAAGGAATATAACAGTGATACAGAAAATCCTAAACAGTTAGCTGAGGAAAAAGAATAAAGAAGCATCTCTCATGGAATTTTCACAAATTAAAACCCAAGAGTACCACTGATCAACACCACCATGAACTAACAGCAGATACTGTGTATTTCAAACACTCTTTATGTGCTGCTGCTTAGCAAAAATGTTTGGTCAAAAGCCAAAAGTAAAGATTATATTGCTAAACCCCCAAACCTGGCCTTCAAGTTCAAAGAGCTTTTCATCTAGCAGAAGACACTCGTAACATGTGGCTTGAGCCCACAAACACATCTAGGGAGAAAGCCAAGCCAGAACCTCTCTCTTTCATACATGTTACTTAGAAATGTTTGTAGAGCCTTGAAAGGATGATTTTTTCTACTCTCTAAGTTGTTTTTAAAAAAAGTTATTACATTTTTCCACATATATTAATACCCATTATTCAGTTCCACTGCAGTGAAGTTGCTCAATCCCTGATACCCCACAGAGATGATCTGCACCCAAAAATTTATAGGAGTCAGTTTCAAATGTTTATGCACAAGCGAGTTCATTAATACACAAAAAAGTGATTAATAAATAAACATGCAAATCTTCATCTGATAAAAGTTCTTGTGCTATGACAAGCAAGTAGGGATTGTATTAATAGCTGCTTAAAGCAATTTTAAACCAGTGCCTCAATTGCTGCATATCAGAGATCCACCTAACATCAAGAGTTGTGCAAACCTAACACCCCCAAAAATCTCAGGTCTCTCTCATCCTTAATAACAAAGCACAACAAAAAAGATCTTCAGAAGACAAAACATTGCTTGTAGAAAACTGATTAAAAAACCAGGAATGCTCAGGACGGGAAAAAAACTCTAACAAACCAACCACCCACCACACAAAAGACACTAATCCCATACATACTACTTGTTTTGATTCCAAGACAAAAATATATTTTACTAAAACTGCTCAGGATCAAAACCAGCAGCAATTCCGTATAAATTTATTTGAGTATTTCTGAATGGACAGAACTTCAGATACTGCCTGACAACAGTTGCTCAATTATGTGTTACTTTTATTACACACAACACTTGGCAGCAGCAGAGAACGTATGTCTGGGACAGTCCTCAAAAAAATTACTAACACTTCAAGATGCACAGGCCAAGTTGCAATATGGAGAGATCCTAAAAATACTTCATTTTGCATGTAATTACTCACTGATAACAGAGGGAACAGAGCTAAGTTTGAGATTCCATAATAGACTAAAGCCAATTGCTTCTTCTGTACAGTAACAGATCTTAAAACGAACATCTCAGTTGATGTCCTGCTGCCAAAAGGATGTTTCAACAACAACTGTGCTACCAGGAAAGTCTTACATCACTAAGCAATTCATAGCTCTATGTTGGAAGTATCATGTGAAAACAAACATACAGCTTCCAAAGCAACCTTAGCATACACCCATCTCTCAAGAAGCAGGGCAGATAAATGCTGGAATTAAGACCCCTTTTTTTGACTATGAAACTATTTTGAAAATATTCACAAGATCAGTTGACAATCAAAGTTCATCACAGAAGTCAACTTCTGTCTTTTGTTTTCCCGTGAGCACCAAACTATAATTAGATGCACAAATGATTAATGTCTTTTACTTGTATCAGTTCTTGAGGCTTGTACCAGTTCTTCAAACGATATCCTACAAGCATTTACCAATACTTCATATCAAATGCATTAAAAACAAGCAACAATAAATCAAGACAGATTAAGAGTATAACTCAGTGTCAAAAGCTGTTCTGATTTAACAAACTGTTAGACAAAACAACATTTGCATTTTATTCTGAAACCCTACATTGATTACTATCCCAGCAATGAGCACTTTGAAACATCGAGAATCGTATCCCAGCCAAACCAGGAGGGATAAAGCCAGACACACTCCCACTGCTACACAGCCTTCTGCTTCCAACAGCTTCACCGAGCTCACTCACAGTGCAGCAACGGCGAAACAAGGAAAACCGTTTCAAAATAAGTGAAACAATAAATCTTAATACCCAATAGCAATCGTGTCAGTTTCTCAAAAAGCAGCTTAGACAAAGCTCGTTTCAGAGCAGTTTTGCAGCATCTCACTCAAAATACCAACACCGCCTCTGCAGGGAAGCTGCCGTTACCCCAGCATGGGGAAGGGAGCGCGATCTACATAACTCAAGTTTATGTAAAGGGAGGGGAAACGGAGAGCTAAAGCACTACAGCACTCACATACCGATGTAACTACAGGAGAGCCAAAGCCGACCGCCTGAGCTCAATTTCGGATTTAAGGGAGAGAGGGATGAGAGAAGAAACAGCCAAGGGAGAAAAAAGTTTCCCCCCTCCCTCCTTCAAGCAAATCTACATTTCTTCATTAGATCCTCAGGATTTTAGGGCCAGTTACATAAAAATATGTAGAATCCACAACGCTTAGAACAGGATTCCTTCCGCTTGCAAAGGCTCTGCCGGATAAACCCTGCACCAGCCGAGCGACTGGGGGAAAAGGCCAGTTCTCGCTCCTGAAGCGAGGAGCCCGCGGCAGCTACAGCGCAGGCT
>JANHGL010026091.1:0-69792 GCA_024611195.1 Ceyx melanurus | reverse complement strand
GCTTCT
Organism: Ceyx melanurus; assembly: GCA_024611195.1. Classification (NCBI taxonomy): domain Eukaryota; kingdom Metazoa; phylum Chordata; class Aves; order Coraciiformes; family Alcedinidae; genus Ceyx; species Ceyx melanurus. Next base: position 69,786 of record JANHGL010026091.1, on the reverse strand, counting down.
AGCAGTGATAACACCTCATGTTTAGAGTTACTACCAGGGATGGAATGCAGACCAAGGCCACTGCTAGAACTCATGTATTGCACTGAGGGGTGCAGAAAAGTGAAAGACCGCACCTGCAGGGAGGTGTGGACAGGACAGGTGACCCCAAACTGACCAACTAGGTATTCCAGCCCATATACATCATATCCAGTATATAAAGCTCGGGGGTCTGGAGGGTCTTTCTCTCTCCCTGGCTCTCTTTCTTGCTTTGGCTCTCTCACTTGCTCTTTCTCTCTCTCGCTTCGATCCTGATCCTGAAACCCGGTGCCAGAATCCAGTTCCTCCACAGCATCAGTGAGGGTGACGTAATTAACATCAGGGGGGTTGGGTTCGATACTGGTTTTGTACATATTTGTATATACTTCATTATTATTTTCATTTTCTTTAAATTGTTCTAGTTTCCTTTTCAAATCACTAAGTCTCTCTCATTCTTTTTCTCTCCTTTATTTTTGCTTTATGTTTGTTTTAAACCTGAATTTTCCTACTGAATGTAAATTGATCTACTGTTCATCTAGTTGTGGAATTAAAAAGCAAACAAAGAAAAAAGGAAAAAAAAACCAAACAAAAAGAAAAGCATTGTCTAGTAAATAATCAAAATAAATAGGAGATTGTTTATTATACAGTACATTGCTAAACTGATAACTGTAAGTAAACAAATGGCTTTACTTTGTTTCTTAATGAGCAGACTAAAAATAGCTGAACAGTGGCAAAAACTTTAAAGTCAGAGGGTGTTCACTCTGTCAGGAAATCACCTTACAACTATATGAGAAAATTAGTACTGCTACAAGAAATGTTTGTTTCAATATTTAGAGGAGTTAATGAATGTTAAGTGATCATGGTAGAATGTAGCAGTATGTAATTACATTTCTAAACACACCTTACCAAATCACTTTCAAGCTAAAAGAATCACATGTTCTGTTAATTTCCATTGGTTATCAAACATCTGTAACCATCACCTCTAACAGGTGTTTAGTCATCTAACAGCTGCACAAAGTACTTGGAATGAAAAAAAAAAAAGTCTGTAAGACTATCTCAAAATGAGGATGTTTCAATGAGTTTCTACTTAAAAGTAGAATGGATAGACCCAAACAAATACACTTAATCTTTGATCCTCCTGAACAAGAAGTCCCTGCTGATGTTGTAGCTTCTTCCTAACTGCTCAGGAATTGCACTGCAGACTGAGTTACCAGGTTTGTGCAGAGCTTCTACAGTAAGAGGTATCTTGAGAGTGAAATCCCTGTCATTAAATGACCTAGTCTTGTGTGTCTTTAAAGGAAATCAAAACAAAATCTAAAGGTAGTTGATTGTGGGCTAGAAAACATATTGGGCCTGGAGTAGCAGTGCCACCATCTATAAGTCAGTCAATTAAGCAGCTACTGTGCCTGTGGTCTTTTGTAAAGTTGCGAGGTACAAAGAAAGGAATGAGATGAATAAATTGGTTACTATCTGATGACTGAACTGCTCAGAAGTCATAAGCAATCAGAAGGCATACACAATTTTTATTGACAATTTACCCACAATTTGAAAACGCTGCTGGTGATAGATGGTGGCTGGAGCAAAGACTCTGCAGTCTGCTTGATCTGAGAGTAGTGAGAATCTTGCCCTAGGTCTTTGCTTGACATAGAAAAGCAAGTGCTGGTTGATTTGTTTATTCTCAAGATTTAAATTCAGCTGTAAAACATACCCTCTTTGCCTTACATCCAGGCATTCCACAAGACTGTTTGACTTAAGGTAGAAAGCAAAACACTTCAGAATATCTGTTTGCCAAAGTAGCTGTAACTGCACAAAAATACTAGAACTATGGCAGCAGGATCTCGTCTGAAATCATCAGATGTACCATCCATGTGGATGAATCTTTAACAACACTCTGGTCAAGACAGAACAGACTGGTTCCAGTCAATGAAAAAAGTGAAGGTAAAACTTGAGAATATATTAGTTTCTGTCCACAAAAAATGCATCTGATACTTGTATAACAATGTTTGCAGCACAGTATATATATACCTCCAGGTAGTCCATTCACAGCCTTTCCCAACTCTATCCAAAAGCTGAGAATGCAACAACTTCTTTCTCCTCTTTGAAGAGAGAGTCTGGCTCAAGAAAGTAATGGGGACTGTCAGAGGAAACCACGATCTGCAGATCAGAAAGATTCTTAAACACTCTAAGTACCACACACCTAGAAAACTCTCTCAAATTATGGCACTGAACATAGAGTGTGCAGATGCTATTAAAAGCATGGAAGTCCATCCAAATGAGAACACCAGGTGGTAAAAGTGGTAAGAAGTGGTTACTCCACTTGTCCCGTGAGCAAACAGTAACACCTCTCATCACTTCAGCCACAGACATAGCAGAATTACTAGACGCAAAAGATGCCAGGTGCAAAGTCTGGGGCTTCTTAGGTTTGCCTCTGATGCCCAGAAGGACCCACTTCAGATATGGAAGTCCTAAGCCAGGACTGTAGGGATTAACAGAGTACCCACTTGAGATACAATTGTTATCAAAGCAGTTAAGACAAAAGCCCCTACTGAATTTAGAAGGATGTTTTACACAAAAGAACCCCAATCTTGAACTCCAGTATGGATGTTGCACACACAAGATATGGAAACTGTTATCCCTCTGGGAAAACCAAAGGAATAGAGATCAGACAAATCAGTATAGTCATAAAGATGATATCTGTGACACAGCAGAAGATGTTCTCTGGCAAAGAATATTCCAATCCTGGCCAGCAGTTGAGATTAACTCTGACCATTTCTGGCCACAAATCAAGCATGAAAGAGATGGGAACTACATATGTGCCCAATAGAATTAAAATTTAAAAAAAACCCAAACCCTTTGATCTCAAGGGACCAGATATACTTACATACCCATATTGACTGCACATATTAACAAACAAGTAAAGAAGAAAACAGTTTGTTGCAAACAAAAGCTTATGGCATGTTAGCTAAAAAAAAAAAAAAAAAAAAAAGAAGTGAAAAAATACCTGAAAAGATGCACTAAAATGAATTCAGCTTCTTCTGACCTGGCCAAGCAAGTTTCTGTATGTTACTAACAAAAATATTATAGAAATTCAGGTTTTATATACAAAGTGACAATTCAGTCCTATAAAGAGATTTTCTGAAAACGTCTTTCCGAAATTAAGGTTCAATAAAAGTTTATTGTTGTTGTTTTCTGATCCTTGCTCTCACTGCAACTAGACCTCCATAAAACCTCATCTCATGTGCTAGCATGAAATAATGGAATCCATCAAGTCTGTTTTCAGTGGTAGCAAAGGCGACACAGGTGCCAACACACATGGCGACTCTGTATTGGCACCACATTTCAATTTTTATTAATGTATTCCTGTTAAGGCACAGAAATGTGACAGATATTTTCATAACTGGGGCATGTGTACACAAGAAACCCTCACATGTCCAATGGGACAGCTGAACACACCCTATTTCCAGTGCTGGTCACAGCTATAGAACAGAGCAAGGAGCCAGAGACACGTAACCCTCTGCTTCACCTGGCAACGCGACGCCAGCGAAATGGTCCTTGCTTTGGAGACAACACAGCTCCCCACTGCCTGAGCCCTGAGACCAAAGGGCTTGCTGCAGCCCATGCACTGGAAAAGCTGAGTCACCCCAGGATGGTGTCAGATGAGAAAGGCCTCAAATTACAGGCACCTCAAATTATGCTCCGCAAAGATTAAATATGTACAAAATGCTTTCTCGTTTGTTAGGAACAGAATTAAGCAAACCAACCAAAAATAAAGTCTCAAAGGGTTGTTGCTTTTCTTTACAATCTCTCATATTAGCAAAAGCCCCCAAATAATTATTTATGACATGAAACATAGTTGGACATGGAGGCAGAAGTAGTCTGATCAGTGAGCAACTTTTATAGTACTGAATAGGAGGCAATGTTATGTGCAACGCATAGCTGAGTGGACGGATGGAATTGATTTTAGAAAGAGTTACAAACAAAACAGTCCAAAATATTAACCAATAAACACATGCCTGGGTGGAAATGTACTATTATAAAATTACTGGAAAGATCCTGAAACTGTTCAGGGGAGAAAAAAGTCCAATTTTCCACATAACCTGAGAGCACAGAGTTTTCTGATAATAAGATCCAAAGAACCTGTAAACCCAAGGCTCTAATTTTCTTATGGTGACTGTGTAATATTTTGCAAAGTAAAATTGACTGAGATGGAAGCTATTTTGCATGGTACAGTGGCGATGGCTAACAAATGAGAGTTTTGTGGGCTGAATGTTAGTCCCCTGCCTCATCTGCCACCCCTAATGACAGCAGCCACCTGCTGTTTTATTGTCACAGCTGGAGCCGGTTCACACTCCTTGGTGCTGAGCTCTGCCCATGAGCGCCAAGCTCTCGCCTCGCCTCATTACTTTGATGAACTTTTTATGGTCAGCACCCATGAAGACCTCATCTAGGACTATACAACCTAGATCGGCTTCAGGGAGTGCTTCCAGCTAGCATGAGGTGATAATACACAGTGACACCACGGCTGCAACTGCCTGTCACTTAGTCAAGTCGCTGTACTACACTGCTGGCTCTACAGGGCCCTCAACAGGTAAAATGCCATGAAATTCTCCTATATACTAAAAGTTCTCTCTCTTTTTCACATTGCTATATAGAGGTTATATCCCACTAGCAAAATTTAGTTGTTCAGAAATAGAGAAAAAAAAAAATAATCAAACAACATACATCTATCTATATCTATCTATCTATCTATATCAAACTCTTTTCTATATGTAAGTACAGGCAAGAATTTTTTACATTTCCTAAACATAAACCTGCTGCTTTCCCCAAAAAATATTCCGGCATTAAAGAAAGCAACTGTGAAAACCATATTACAGCTTTATTAAATAACAGAAAACACAAAAACAAAAACCAAGCCAGTCAAATCTACCCAAATTTGCTACTTCCTTCTCCCCCTAAGAATCCCACTTACACATTTATTAGATATGATAATACATCAAATCAAGATAACAATGAAGTGAAGTCTTTTACATCTTTTTATGTAATCAGAGCAGTCTGCTACTAATTTAAAAGGAAATAGAATCATCCTTTCCTGTTCAATTTTTTTTTTTTACTAAAAAACACTCCACATCTCCTGAGCTAGTGTACAATTTTAAACATAACAAAAAAAATTTTACTGATGCATTTGGAGCAGACTGTTTTATGCTTGATCACTGAAATTTAACCCCAGGTTTGCTTTCAGCAGTTGAATAATCTTTTTTGTGTCAACACAGCTTTATATATTTACATATATCATTAAGATTAATATATGTGCTATTAATAATAATTTCATTAACATTCTGAAATCATCAAATAACATTTTGACTTTTGAATGGCTGTAGGCTATTATAAGACTAAAAACCAGAACATTTTCAGTATTCATTGTGTAGCAATCCAGCTGATCAGTTTTGACAAATTCATGCAATGTTATAAGCCATTAAACTTCATTTAGTTTCATTTAAAAATTCCAACCAAAAATAAAAAGCAACTGTCTTCTTTGTACAGACAGCACAATTTCCAATAAATATCAGCTCCCACAGTCCTTCAAAAAGACACTTTATTTTATTGAAATGTTGTTAAATGCATCAGAAATAGAGTTTTTGAAATAGCATTTTTGACAACACTGACCTAGCTGAACATCTCTAAGGTGGTATGGTGCAACTCAGCTCCTCTTGAAGAGGGACAGTGATGCAGATACCCTGAACTTCACAGAAGACACCCACAACAGGTAAAAACCTGAAAAATGTTGCTGAGTACAGACATTATCCTACATTTCCGAGAAATTACTTACGCAAGCCCTTCTTTATTACTGCTTTTTAACTGTGACCTAAACTGCAGTTGAAGAGCCAGAAAAAAAATAAATTACAAAAATCCAACAAAGGTTTCCGTTCTGCTAAAGGCTGAGAACCTCCCATACAGTCCTGAAAAGGATTCAGGAGAGCTGCAGGACACACAGAACTTCACATAACTAGGGCCTATAACATATAAACAATCCCATTAAACATAGACAACACCAAGTTATCTAACAACACAATTTCAACAAGCACTTGTCTTCTGTATGAGCTCTTGTGAAGCACAGCAACATCTTGATCACATCCTTTGGAGAGTCCAACAACAGAAGGAAAATGGCTTTCAGAAGAATAAGGAATTTCCTTCTTTTGGCCTAGATGATATATCTGTCAAACGCATAATTTGCAGGATTCATTTTGTACCTTTATAAAAATAAATAATAAAGATGCAGCTTGATCTGAGCAGGGTAAGATATTAAGAAATGGACAAACTGCCTCAGTGGGACAATCAAGGGTTTCAACAGAACAATCTCATAATGGGGCTGGTAATTAAACAACAATGAGAGATTTTTCCTTTTTTTAAAAAGCAAACAACCAACAGTAGTAAGTCAGCCTATTGCATGCTTTCTGATAGGACTCACTTTATCCATCTAAAAAGTTCCTCTTTTATCAATCTGTAATCCATAACAAAATTCTAAAGCCACAATTAGGTAGGTATTTATGCTCCTGTTATAAAATAATTTGTTAAAGGTTGCATGGGTTCTCCAGACTAGCTGTACTTGCCTTATAAGTAGCCTGCATGAACATATAAATATTTGAAAATATTTTCCCTTTGCAGCACTGTGTTGCCTTGGCATTATGACTGTGTTTTAGAGTTGTATTCTAAAATATAACTTCAATTTACCAGCACTTACAGTTCACTGGTCTGTAATTCTTAATATCCTTCATTTTCCACCAATTTTTATTTTAGTCGCTATAATTTAAAGTTTGTTTTCCATGCCCTTTCAATTGTGATTTTTTCCCCAACGTGACAACAAATGTCAATGCCATTTCAGATGGTGACTTTTACTCATGTAAGAAAAACCCAACTTTTAAAAGAGAAGCTATAAAAAGTCATAAAATAGTAACAACTTGTGGTCAGTATCAAGATGAGCTGCATGCAAACAGTCTGGAGGCGACAGGATTTCTCTCCAGCTACTCCCCTGAGAAATAAATTTCTATAAGATGATCCCTTTACTCATCACCAGCTGGTCATGCTACTGCATTCCAACAGAAGCAGGGTGAAAACCTGCACATTCCTGCAACACAAAACGGACACGTGTCCACTGATAATGTCAACACACTTAATGTTCACAAGGAGAGATTTTGTGTAACTAGATCTGAAGTAGCCTTTTTTGTGTTCATTACCTGACCCTGTCTGCTTACACAATACTGGAATAGCCAGCCCTTCATGGGAAGGACTCCAATTCTGCAAGCACCTCTAAGAAAAGTTAAAAGACAACAGATGTAGAAGAAATTAGCATTCAAATACAATATTCCTGGCTAAATACTCCCCTACAAACCACATTTCTACATGTTATCTGAAGGAAATTCTCACTTCTCATAGCAGACCAGGTTCAATGGGGTGGTGAGAGCATCCTATAATCTCTGTAATTTAGATCCTCAGACTCCTGTATATCTGTGAAATTCCACTTCAAAATGAGTAGGTACAAAACAGATCAAATGCACTCTGACTAGGGCTACTGCTCAGGAAGTTTGAAGACAGATTTTTATCCCCTTGCCCAGAGTAAAATATTCATTCCCAATAAGGATACTTCAACAGTCTTGATACAGTCACTCAAAATTAAAACCACTGCAAAAGACATACACAGTTTACAAACCGAAACTGAATAGTGCCAAGTACAAACAGAAGTATGAAAAAAAAAAAAAAAAAAAGCTTTCATAGCATTTCAGAATACAGATATTACCTGGCCTTGAAGCTCCCTTCTTGAATACCTATTAGAGAACTTCACAAATTTTAGAAGTTCTGACAACTCATTCAGCATTTGCCATCACTTACACTTACAAGACATTCTGCTTTTCAAGAAATGTGTTTAAACAGCCCTGATGAAAATCAGTGTATTTTGTAAAACCGTAAGTACATTTAAGGCTACTGAAGGTAATTACCTAACCCCTGATTACAGACAGTGATATTATGGAGGAAGATTAGGTACAAAGTAGTAAATATGGCACTGATAACAAACTTCAAACTCAGAGCTATCAAGGCATTACAGGAATGAAGCGTGTGAGTGCTAAATGATTTTTGCACCAGGACTCAGCCAAAAGTGACATTTTCCCAATACATCCCACTGGTCTGGAGGAACACTGTGCCTGGCTACGGCACCAGTTAACCCCTGGGTTTGTCAGAACACACAACAGCTGCTGTGCCAAAGAGTGAAGATGGTGCAGTAAGACTCTATTACATGCTGTTTGTGCTTGCTGTGTTTGTCATATTCTCAACAGCTGTGCTGGAGGGGACCCTTCCTGCAGGAAGGCCAGTGTGACAGCTCAAGAACTCCACCTGAGAGCAGTTGTTTTACTAAATGTTATCAAGTACTCTATGGATCTATTCAGCTGGAGATGTTTAAAAATGGGATGAATCACCATCTCACTCTTCCCTCTTCTGGAACATAAGTGAGCAGAGGAGGGACTAACACCACCTACTCCTTTTGCCTTTGTTTTTCCTACAATCTGTGCCCAAGGAAAGAAGGGCTGGAATGCATTCATTGACAGAAGTGAACAAGCTATTTCTCTCAAGTATTTCTCAGGGCAAAATGGAATTCTCTTGTTCAGCATTCTTATATTTTGCTGCATATGTCCATGGCTCTTACATTTGTTGTTGCCAAAGAATTCTGGGTTTTTTCTCAGTTTGGTAAGCAGAAACACAGCATTTCTTCTTACCTTTTTGTAGATTAATCACTAAAAATAGGATTATAAAACATTCAGAAAGGATGTATTTCATTCTAGCCAAAATTAAAGCTGAAATTAAAGCCAAATTAAACTGAAAATAGTATTTTTTCAAATATTTTGAAATATTTATTTTTGTTTCCAATGTATCTCTAAATAAATGCAAATCTAATTCCCCTGAAGAAGAGAGCAAACAAGTGTTGGTTTCACTACAGTACATATGATCTAGATATCAAGGTCTAATCATAACATATTTATCAACATCCAGCATTTGGCTTGTATATGATGTCCACAGGCACTTGTAGTGATAGCTGTCAAACCAATTCTATCTCTGGCATAAATGAGCATAACAACAAGGACAAGAAATGGAGTGCAGTATAGAGTAACAACACAGCCTGGAATTTAGCCCATAGTAAAGAAACAGTCAAATTCACTATCGACCTCAATGATGGAGGTTCATGCTTACAGTGGCAGAATATTTCAGCAGTCACCAAGCTTCACGGGGCTTGTTTCTGTTAAAGATGCTAAAAAATGGCTTAAAAATACAGTATATCCTTCTCCCTTCCTTTCATTTTCACCATATAAGGCACCAGAAATTTTTAGTCAGACTATGCATGTTCCTGGAGAAGGTCTAAAAGGTCATGACCCACCCCTCTTGAATTTCAATTGCTTGTTCCAGTGCTGTTTAATCATAAGCATTTTTCAAGTATTCTATATTACAAAAAACAAACAAACAAACAAACAAAAACAAAACAAAACAAAAAAAACAAAAACAAAACCCCCAACCAAACAGAAAAGCCCCATCTTTCTTTTAAGGAAAAAGTAATAAAAATGAATGGGGGGGGGGGGAACCAAACCAAACCATACAACAACAACAACAAAACCCCACCCCAGATTATCAGTGACTGCATTCCTAGTTCTTTTCCAAAGTCTTGCCTATATTACATACTTGTAATATTGTAATTTAATTTCGCAGTAACCTTTCTTCCTCCTTGGCCTCCAGAGGGTCACTTTTCTATTACTCCCTGTTTCACTTCTCCCTTAAACTGAAGATATTCCATATCCGCATGCCTCCAAAGATTTTCCAAGTTTGCATCCATCTCTCAATCTCAATTAGAAGGAAAGCAAGATTCTCAGATTTCTGAGAATTTCCAATCAACCCTTACAAATGCTATCAGTGATAAAGTTGAGGTCGTTTTAGTGTCTGGGGAAAACCAAACCAGCCAGCACCATACCACAGAAAGATGAGTATTGCTTGGCCATGCATTGCGTTACAAGAAAGTAGTGATAGAGAAAGCAGCCAGTTGCACCACCTGCGACAGTATATGGTCCACTGGTCCATGATTAAGTCAAAGTCATTCCATTTAAACTGGAGGTTCATCTCTCCTTGGCAGGAAAATGACAGTGTGTACATCCCTCAGAAATGACTGGGGTTATTGACAGTGCAGAGAAAGTCTGCCCTTTATGACAACTCTGAAGAACAGAGGTCACAGTTAAAAAGCACATGTATGAAGACTCACCTCTCTTCGTCAGATTACACTTCAGTTAATTTCTTGGGGTTTTAAAAATTATTATTATATTTATACATAAATCCAAGTCCCTGACAACTTGCTGTATCCCCACCTTCAGTCATTCAGTTGTGAATGCTTAACAGGTTAAAAGTACAGAGTCCTTTTCTGCAGCAACAATGTCCCAAGCCAACCTCAGCACACTGTGCAACTAATGGTTCCCTATGATCCAAAACCCAAAAGTCAGTAATTCCATTACTTCCTGAGGAAGTAATGGTATTATTACTACCTAGGGAAATAATAGATATTTGTTCCCGAGAACCTCTTGATGTAAAAAAAAAAATAAACAAACCTGAGAGAGGTGACCAGATGTAACCAGAGACTGATAGGCTCAAAAATTCTCTTCAGTCCTTCAATCACCACCTGATGGTAACCAAAGTCAGTTTTACCTGGCTAATGAATAGTCACACCGAACCCATACAGATATATGTGAAGAACACCTGCTAAGGCTTCAGAGACAGTCTGATACAGAGCAGTAGGGTTGTTCAGCAAGAAACTGAAAAATGGAAAACAGTAACCCTAAACACCAGTGGACTACATGCCAGGCAGAACACATCACGATTTGGAGCTGTATAAACAGTGACAAGTTAAAGGGCATCTAATCTTTAAATTCTCTAAATTAGTTACACTAAATCCTACACTAGTTTAACTGCTACATTAAATCCTTAAAGTAAATATTATTCAGCAAAGGCCATGGCAACTTGTGCCATGCTTGTAAACCCCTGGCACCTGGAAGGTGATGAAACTCATTGGGTATTCTTGAGACTGTTCTAAAAAAGTAAACTTTGTATTGTGCACACGAGGGATATATTCACCTGAAGGGCTATTCATAAACAAATACGTAGTCACCGATGGCAGTGACCACCATCAAATTCATTTTTCATCTTTACAGATAACAAATACTTCTGATTCCTCAATACATATGTACATATGGATATATAATTATATATTGATTAGTTTAGCTTTTAGCATAACATATGAATGTATTGAATTTCTCCAGAGTAACAGATAACACTTTAAAAAAATTATACCAATAGACCATTAGCATTACGAATGAATTTATTTTCCCCAACAGTGCTGGAGATATGCAAAATTTTCATTTTTCAGAGTTGCATAGTAAATGATTAACACCAGCTCTGCTCATTATCTTGCTTAACAAAACTTCTCTAAAAACAAATAAATCAAAAATGCCTCTAACATTCCTGAATAAATAAATTACAGACCTGTTCAGTGGCAGCAATGATATTTTAAAAAGCTTGTGCAAGCTCATTGTACAATTTTATTACAAAACTGCAATTTATAATAAAACTGTCCACTTTTCTACCCAGTTTTACCCAAAGAAGTACCTTTTGCAACCCAAGAACTTTAAAAAAGCAAAAAAAACATTAACCCTGCGTTCCAATGTGTTGTAATATACAAATAACGACACAATCACTGCTTATGGTAAAAGGGGATTTGTAAGAACCGCAGTCAAATGCAACCACTACTATCTGGTAGGAGCCCAGATTTCCATCACTAGGAATGCACGCTCTCTATTTCATATTAGAAATACAACTTCTTGTCTCAGACTTTAGAATTATCTTTCTTTGATTACATGTGGACACTGAAGTCAGTTTGGAAGTTAAACACCCTGCATTTCCTACCCTTGCTGGAAAAAATCTTTACATAAATAAGGTATCTCCAGTTTTAAAGATCAAGTAAATTGCCTTCCTACCTTAGTCCCCATGTTCAAAGGAAAATTTTTTCCTTTTTAAAAATATATATATATTTATGGGGTAAAGCTGCAAAGTCTTGACAACAAAATTGCATTTTCCAATGCAACAAAATTGCATTTTGTTGTAGCTTGAAGTCAAAATAATCATTGCTGTGAGAAATACATCACAGAAAGAATTTCGCCCTCCAAGTATTGACAAAATGTTTGTTTTGTCTTTAGAACAAAGAGGAAAATGAAACACAACCCGTAATGTGACCACAGTAAAATGAAACTGTTATCTGTTGCTAGCTCCCTACCAGCCCACAGATTTTTCTTAGCATTAAAAAACAGCATGTAAATTAAGGTGACTGAAACATGCTTTCAGCGAACAGAGTAATATGGTAGCTATTCATCACCTGAAGTCATAAAACACTAGGTCTTGTCCTTAGCATATTCTAATGAAGCCTATCATGCAAATGAGAGTGACCTTTTCCGTGCATTCTGCAAGTTCACATTTATGTGAGGAGTATATATAGTTTGCCAATACAAACTAGCCAAAGACTGCGTAATTACTGTAATCAATTAGTAGTTAGTGTCGCTCTGCTCATTTGTGGCTAATGTCAGCTAAACCATTTTTGAGAAAACCACCCTGACAGCCTCTTTCTGTTGTTTTTGTTGCTGCTGTTATTCTGCAACAAGAAAACAAGATATACAAACTTCTCAAGGCGGAAGCATGGTAGCAATTTTCTAAAATGTTTCCTCTTAAGGGGAAAAATAAAAATAACCCACGCCTGAGATGTGCAGAGATTCCCCAGTAAAGTTACATATCCTTAAAATGACATTGAAGTTTTCCACCTGGAAAATGAAACATTAATATTTAAATATTTAAATGAAGGACACTCTCCCATGAGGCAGTTCAGACCAAGTAAGGAAGACTTGGTAGAACTTAGGCACTCTTTTCAATGGATGAGTAAACAGGCCATACCCTCTGCTCAGCAACAGTCTATTTTGTAGACAGTTATGGATAGGAAACATTACTGGAGCTGGTAATTAAAGTAAAAACTAATACTGTGGCAGAAACGGGGAATTTTATACGGGAAAATCATTTATCATGCCTTACAGTTCCCCACAACTGAAATGAATTATCTTCTTATTTAGCACATGTCTATTTTAGTCCACAGTGTCTTCCAAACTGAAATCAGGCAAACTTGCTGTTTTTTCATATCAAAATCAAATAGACAAAGGAAAGTTATGCCACTATTTGAAATTACCTATATAAAATCTGATAAGAAAACAGAACCTTAAGTCAAATAAGAATCTAGATATCATAGTTATGCATACTTTTATACTCAAACCTTTTAGAATCTGTTAAGAAAACAGAACCTTGACAAATAAGAATATACAGATTACAGTTTTGCATTCTTTTTTATACTTACACCTTTTATAACGGTCACATCCGAGTGGTGGTTTAGGACACCAAAATCAAACTTTTGCAAAACCAGAACTGTACATTGAAAACAAAACCAGATTTGTGTTGTAAGAAATAGATGCACATTTAAATAATTCCATTTCCATATTTTACACCTATGCTGAGAAATGTAAACATTTTTTTTCCAAGAAATTGCACTGTTAATGGAACATTGCTATGTTCACATATAAAAACTCTCACTTATAGGAATGTATACTGTGAAGCAAAACAGCTTCTAACATCTTGATATTTTATGTAGTTTGAGGAATATTATAATCGTTTCTTCATTCAGCAGAGAACTGCAAGTTTTAAACACATATATTACAGGGACAAGAAAATGTTTTTTTCTGATGAGAGTGAAGATGAGATTTGGTTTTTTGCATGCCCATATCACACAGCCAATGCTACTTTATTTCATTTCTACTTTCCAAACTAGTCTGCAGTAAAGCAGTTGCAATGCACATAACATTTGGCCGATACAAGGAACCATTAATAAAAAAAATGTTGATCACCGAATTCTAAAATTAACAAGTTTTTAAAAAGGGTCAAATAATTACTCTTGTGTATTAATACAGGAATAAAGATATCTGCATATAGCACACTAACATCAAAGGAACTGAATTGACATGACTGAAATCAAAACTAAGAGGTGAAAGCTGAAACCTTCCCTATTCTTCATGCAGATTATAATTCTTTAATTAGAAAATAAGCGCGTTTCAACGATGAAGGTAAAAAAAATACATTATTTTTCTAAAGCTTTTTGGGTTTTTTTCCTCATGGTCTCATGAACTTCACTGGAAGCTGTCAGGATGGTGAGAGCAATCCAGGCAGTCAGAGGTGCAGAACCTGCACTGGGAGGTGTGTGGCCCCCGGTGCAGGCTGCACCCAGCACAGCTAGGAGGAGAGCAGTACAACCCCTCTTGGTGCCTCCTCCTGCCGTACTCCACACAGTCAAGCAAGAACACGTTCACCATGTGCAGCCAGGAGCTGGCTACCACACTCAGCCTCTTCCATCTCTTCCCCTGTTTTGCTGCCTGCTTGTGGGTAAATCATTTGGGATCCAATTCTAAGCACACCAAAAATAGTTATATTCCTTCCAGTTTCACTAGGAGCAAGACTTCAGTGGACTCTTCTGGCTTATTCAAGCATAAAATGAGAAAACTACTTATCTGCAGCATTGGAAAACTTTTTATTTGGCCTTGTTCTTAAAACTGCTTAGAGACATTCAAAGGGAAAAATGTCATAAAAAGTATGTTTGGAAAGAAATTAGCATTACTTATGTGTGAGCCTGTGTCCCAGTAACTAAACAGGGTGGTTCAGAAACACATTTGGAAGAGCCCTAAACAACGTGGAATTCTGAGCTAAAAAAAGCAAAGCAAAAAACCTCCTAAAAAATACTGAAAGTATTTGTTTCCATGGTGATTATTTTTTTTTTTAGGGGGGAGCAGAGAGCAATCAAGTGGCAATAAGTAGAGTGACACTGAAGATTTATTGCTTCACTTCTGCACACGGCTGGAGCGAGGCACCTCATGCGGCATCGGGCACGTCCAAGGTGTCGATGCCAACACGGCGCCCAGCAGCGGCGGGAAGATCGCTCTTTTCATTCTTGTCAGAGTGCGCCGCGACCCGGGCACCTGACAGCTACTGAGAGGGAAGGCGGGGAGGCCAGGGAACGGGGAGAGGGAAAGGCAAGGCAGCGAGGACCGGAGAGCCCCGGGCCGTGCGGCAGCGGCGGGGAAGCGCCTGGCGGAGCTGTCACCTGACCGGCGCACACAAAAAGGCAAGCGGGAGATGCTTCAGAAAGCACAAGGCTCGCCGATCACTGCTGATCCACCCCGGAATGATGCCTTTATGATAAACACTCACGACAACTTGCGACCAAAGTGCTGTTACAACACTAATTGTCCATGAAAGCTGACCTGCAGCAAAGCAGCAGAGTTCAGTTTCGATAGGCCTGGCTCAAGAGTACAAACGTGATTGGGGATGACAGGAGACATCCACGCATCAAAAATCTCCGTGAACGGCTGACGTGACTTTGCATGCTGAAAAAAACAAGCAGTGGAAATCCTACACTCCTGGCTCTTCGTCAGGAAGGCAGAAAGAACTGCAGGGGTGGCATTTTTAAGAGCATCTTCCCAAAGTGGCATAAGCTTCACACGGCCTCGAAAAGCATGGACGAATCTCGTTTTGTTGCGTGCTGTTCTTTTTATGTCTTTAACCAAGCATAAATCCCACACGGTTAATGACGGAAGATCACATTTTCTCAGTCATAGTGATGTTCCTCCTTAAACTTCAAGATATTTTCTGATTTTCATTCAGCTGAACAGTTTCACCCCAATTTTGTTTTAACTCAGCAAGTGCCAGGACTTGCAACTTTCTGGTGTAAACCCCTTGCAGAAATGCTGGAAGTGTGTCAAGGCAAGCAGGAAGCATTTTTACTCTTACTTTCTGCTGAAAATATTTGTTTCAAGTACAATTTGAAAGATAAAAGGATTATAAAATAAAAATAAGGAAAATGACAGTACAGATAAGGTTATGCATTTGAGGACTAAACATGTATTTTTTAAGTAGGAAAATACTTTCATTGAAAGAAAAGAAAATCTAAATTTTTAATTATGAGCAACCTAGTGATTTACTATTGACATGATGTTACAAAAATTTTAATGCTTAGTTTGAAAGGAAAGCTTCATCTTAATTACATTTGGTAATCTACTATTACTGCAACATTTCAGGCTTTTATTGTAAGCTAATAATGTACATGAGACACCTTTTTACAACTGCAATTTAAAAATCACATCTTGTGATATTAAATGTCTTTTCTTATTATATCTTATAAAAAATAGTGTAGCTCAAAAGCAATTTTTTAATAATTTTAGCAGTCCAAGTTTTGAAAGTCTAAGAAGAGAATGAAGTGCAACAAAATCAATCCTGAATTGTATTTGATAGCCACAATTTTGTATTAAAAAAAAGTCCCGTTAATCTTGTTTACTTCTGAAATGGTTCAATGTTTAGGTTGACCCAAATATAAACTTTAAAATTAAATTGATTAAAAATTGAACCAGTTTAATTATTCAAAAGATTTCAAAATTGCCCATTTTAAATATTGAACAGATTGAAAGCGTTAAGCACAATGCCAAAAAAAATTAGCAATGCAACCCAAGTATAACATAAAAACATGTATGGAAAAGCTCAATAGACAGGAGTGGTTTGTTTTATTTTCATGTTATTTTTTTAAATAAAAAGAACAATGTTTGATAAACTACTGAAATTTATAGTGACTAAAGGACTGATAAAATTACTAAGAAAATAATGGACCCTTAAAACACTTAGTAGAGGAAACCAAATTGAATGGCTTACTTCTGGAGACAGCAAAATATTATAATCTAAGAGGGTATCACTGAGCTGCTTACTTGTCCCCAAATTACAAATATTGTTATTTAAATAAGAGGGGAAAAAAATGAGCATTTCCAAATACCAGAATAGTTTGAGGGCAATTAATTTATTAAACTGCCTAGTTTATAAGAGAGATGGGAAAGTTTGCTATTATAGTATTCATTTATAATATAAATACAGACATATACAAGCACCATTTTCAAAGCAACACAGCCATTACATAGAATCAATGGTGAAAATACTTGTGCATCCATGCCCAGACATGGCTCATTAATGGTGACAGAATGGTGCTTTATACCATGCCTCCAGTTTCCAGTTACCAGTCACCAGGCTTTTAAAGACAGAATGTTGCAAAGTAATCAAGAGTCCTCCTTTTACTATTGGCACATGCCTGAAACCAGCCCAACTGTTTCTTGGCACCACTGCTAATAAAACTGTGTTCTCAGGTCAGGAACCTGAGCTCCAGAGCTTCATGGGGTACTTGGGTGCTGAGCTGCCCCTTCCTCACCCACTCTCTGCCCTCCCTGCATCCCCAGAGCGTCTCCTTTGGCCAGACAGTCACTCGAATTAGCTCACTGATCTAACCAGAGTCTAATTTCCTTTTAGCCTGAAGACTAATGCCAAGCTCCTCCAGGTTACAACAAAGCTTTCTGAGCTGCATTAGACAAGAGGAGGCCATGGATGTGACCACGTGGCCAGAACAGCACCAAGATTTGGCAACCGCAGAAGCTCACACTGACTTCACTTTCATAGCCCTTCAAAGACTGTGGTCATAACAGGTCCCTGATACAGAACACAAAGGTTTTTGTTTTATATATTTTCATCCTACGTCTGATGTTGATGAGGTTCTAGGTCATTACTTACACTATGGATAATAGCTTTAAAAGGAAGTCAATGTCCACAACCTGTCCCCAAACTGAAAGAGAAAGATTTAAGTCCATACAATCCAAAGAAACATCTGATATTTCAGCTGGAGCCAGGTTGTTACCTCCCACGGGTGTTCGTTCCTGCTACTCATTTCTCTCCTGTTGTCTAAAAGACATTATCCTGCTTTCCCTTCTTTTTATGACACTCCTGTGTTGGCACCACCCCATCAGCCAGACTACCCTGTCTAGCTCCCATACTCCAATTCCTGCCATTTTCAACAGCCACTACACAGAAAGTATCAGAAGCCTAGCTTAAAAGTATCCTTAATTACAAAGCAGTTACAAATGCTTAATAACATCGTTTATTCATGGGGATACAGCTTTTCAAATCTATGATATCCATTGATAATTCTAACAAATGCTCGGCCCATAAATATTTAATGGCCACTTGTGGGTGTTTTATGTTGCTGTCTTTGAAGTTGACCTATACTCAGGTTTATTAATTGGAAAAGGTTTATTTTATCCTGAATAAGATATGTAATTTTACAATATTCAAGTTCTGCATAGAAGAAATCAGGTAATTCTGTCTCACACAAACAAGAAAAACACATCTTTCACAGGAAGAGCACAAATCAAGCTAACGAGGGACAGTTTATTTTGTATGATTTCTCAGGGCTTTCAAACAGAAGACTGGTTGACAGATGCCTCCATCCTTAAACAAGCCAAGAGCAGTTTAATTGCAACTCGATGGTTGTTCCCATTCCTGTGGGCCTAACAAGCTCCCTCCTTCCTTTCAGCGTAGATTTTACCAGGCTGGCCTGAAGTTAAACCCACAGTTGAATCTAAATCCCTCCTGCCCGTAAAACGTGTTACCAGTGTGATGCATGCAACTAAGGTGTCTTGCTAAGACAAGAGAAGAATATAAATTTGAAATTTTAAACACAGCTAAGGATTATGACAATCTGTGGGAAAAAAAACCAAACGCCTGTATTTTCTTTACTGGACCGCTCCCTTTATAGTCTCACCAACCATGGCAACACTACCACGTTCCTCATTATACCAGCTGTAGCTCATACTTCCATCCCAAAGGTGCAGCAGTGCTGTGGAGCTGCAACCCCACACCCCACTGGACCAAGCCTGTTTACTAAACCTGAAGCCATATATTGTTTCTGCAAGGCCTTCAACTGAACATTTTTGATGTGATTCCTTATACATCCACTGTTACAACAGCAGAAATATTGATAGTGCCAACAAAAACTGCTGAGGAGAATAGTCACAAAAATTGACCATTTGCCTTAGAACCAATTATTCTATACCAACACATTATGTACTTACTGTGCTATTATAAAACAAACAAACAAAAAAAGGTATTAAATGGTATTATTAAAGCTGTAAAGTCAAGCATCTAGTGCTCAGGAAACTCCAAAAGTAAGACTGCCTTAGAAATCACAACCCACTGCACTGTCCATATGCAGCTTGCTCTATAGCTACAAAACTTTCAGTGTGATTCGGACTTATTAGTTTTAATGAGGAATCCAATTATTTCAGCTTAAAAATATTCAAAGTCTGTATAAAACAGATACCCACATTTCAATTTAAGGCAGGTATCAAAGCCCAGAAAAATTAATTCCAAATTCCAATAAAATGAAAGCAGAATCTTTGAATTGGAAGTGCCAAGGCACTTGGAAACAGGCAGGCCAGGTATGTTTAACTAGAACACACACTTTATCACATTATATATACATTCTACATGATAAAGAATAGTGGTGATACCTACCAAAAAGAAAGGGACAATTTATATATCTACAAGGCTGCAACCTAAAAAATCAGAATCTTCCATGTTCCTGGATTCCTCAGAATATAAATTCTGTGAGGTAGGAACTTGCCCAGCTATGTATTTCTAAAAACAACCAAAACAATAATTTTTGATTTGGAGGCCTCCAACCGCTTCTGTTATACAGCACTCCTGTTTCCATAGCATTAAAGTACCATAGCATTCTAATTTATTTTGTGTTTCTTAAAAAAAACTATCCAATCATTCCCAGAATTAGTTCTCAATTTCATATGAAGCCTTGTAAACCTTCACACTCCTGCTACATAGATAGAGCTGCTCTTAGTGATTCATTGATGAGTGGATGCCCTCAGCCTGCACACTAATAGAGCAGAGGCCACCTCTCCTAATGAAACACCACTGTACCAGACACCACTGGCATGTGCCCAATGCACGAGACAGTTGGCATTTTGTGCTACCCTCTGTTATCATCATTCAATCTACAGAATTACTTAAATAGAAAGTGGTGTAGCTGGACAGCTAGGCCACGTTTGCAACACCATCCTCGTCTTTGGCAATAACTGGAATTATCTATCTGTGAGCAGTACATTAAATTAATATCCCCAATAAAACAGGGGTTGTCCACCATTCTTAGCTACTGAAGCTTAGACACACAAGAGCCAACCACTGGTGTGCTTTGGCAGCAGTCCAGAACACTAATTTTTAAAGGGTTTTAACCCATTACAGGAGTACAGGTTAATCTTGGAACCTAATTTGTGTGTCTGTTAATGCAAACTCCTTGTGGTAGCAGATCTGCCTTTGAGGACAGTTTCTCTAGCACAGGAACCACCACAGCAAACAAAACTGATCATTTAAAGCGCTGAGATACAGATCATCCACTGAGCCAATGCAACTATTGGGAACTTACATCTTCTACGTCACAATTGCTAAAGCTGAACTAATTTAATAAATTTATACAAAGTCTTCCCTTACTTAATAAATTTCTACAAAGTCTTCCTTTACTCAGATCTACATTCTACATGACAAACATATGCCAATATAATTAATCCATTCACTTCAATAGCTTTAGTCAGCGACAGAGCAATGTCATAAGCAGCAGAAATGCAGGTATGTTTGTTACATTCAATAATTGGAGGCCAAAAGCTTGTTACCAACATTTTTTTTCACCTATCTAGGTGATCCTGGAAACTGAAAATTCCATTTAAAAGCTACTTTAACTCTAAACAGTGATCTTATACACAAGGTTTGTTTCATAACCATAAGCAGTATTTCTTTTTCTCTCATTAATCAACTGCAAAATTAAAAAAAAATTAGTCTTTCACTCCTTTTCACTAGTAATGAAAATTCTGAAAAGAGAGGAAAACCTTAAAACTCCAAGGTTAACAGCACCATTACCATGCTGGTAATTAAATAACTCAAGACTGGGACATCTTTACCCAAAGGCAGGACTATCTTTTTACTGGGGTATTGAAACTTCATGGCATGTTTGTTAACTTCATCAAAAGCTTTAGAAACACCACACCTTCCTTGCCCCAATTTACTTATATTAATCCTAACAGAACATTTCAAGTATTAATATTCTTTCAGAGCCCCATGCTTAAGGGAGATGGTAGGCAACATGGAAGATGAAAAAAAAAAAAAATGCAAGACATCTAAAAGCACATGGTTTTCACTCTTTGAACTTTTAGACTTCTTTGATTTTCTTTCCTCATTATGGTCACATTCTCCTAAGCTGATATATTCTGTATGCAGTACAGTAATTCTCCTTTTATATACAACACTGAAAACCCTGGAATTATGCCATTTTCATTTGTGCATGAGATGCAGAGGCAGCTGCTGTCTTTAATATATATTTTCTCTTGGACAGTAGAAGTTTTTGAAAACAGAGAAAAACAAAAGACTTTGAGTATAATGATACCAAAAGGCAATATTTACAATATTAAGTCTTTTGAAAGTTAAATGATGAAGCCCATTACATTCACTCCACAACACATGCTCCCAAGGAGGCAAGTTCCTAGGCAAGAGATTGAAGTTAGCCTCTACATGTTTAGCCAGAACCATATCAGACTTTCTGGAAAAATATAAACTAAAGTCAGAATGAAATAAAATACATACTCTAAATGCATTCTTTCTTTGGTTTCATCTCTTTAGGAGTCAGGAATCATGCTGGAAAGGGAGGACGGAGAAGTAAATTTCGCAAAAGTCTTTTTACAATCCCACTATATAGTTAGAGCATATTTTATAAGTCGCCTGAGTAAAGCACTTCTCTAAGTAGATAATGTTGCTGTTACTGATGATGCCTGTCAGAATATTGCACACACTGATGGACCTTTGCAAGGCGGCTTATGCTTCACTCCTCCTGGAATGCAGAAAGAAAATACAGGAGACAGCACTATCTTCCAACTGCTAATTTTTGTGGAACCAAAAAGAGATGTCAGTTCAGTTAATTGTGCAGAAGAGAGTCTGTCTTCCCTCTCCTTTCTGCCCATGAATAACAGAATAGTTAACAATATTGACATTTAAACCATCATCACTGGGCATCTGAATTAACACCTCACAGAGATGAACAGACAAGTTCACAGCTTTCAAATCTACTGTGCTGAAGGCATGTCTGTAGGCATCCTGTATCAGTTACACTTGGTTAATACTTCTGAGGCACCATAAAAGCTAACCATTTATTTTTCCTTAACGAAGAAAAAATTATCTTTCTGTGAAGAACAAGAAAGCAACTGAGAAAATATACTGTATTATCACATATCAACACTGTTCAAGTTCAGAGTAGCACAAAAACCATCCCTTCCACCACAAGAAAACTTTTTTGTCCCTTTCAATGAGTTTTTTTTCTCTAACAGTTGTTGCTCTGTATGACTATGGACAGTTACTTTTCAAATAGCAATCACTCAAAGCAGCACTTTATACAACAGCCAACCAATAATTTGGAAACTAGGGAACAATTTTCTTCCGCCAGCTGCTTCTTCCACAGGTTTATCAGACCTCACCCAAACATTCAAGCAGCTGTTACATGGTTGTGTGGTGCTTAGCTAACAATTCCACTGTTTAAACGCATCCTCATATATAATGAGACACAGCTCATATACTGGATGGCAGTAAATGTTGTGGTTACCACACCACAGACACTTAAGCAATCCTTGGTAGGTCTGCCTGGCATAGTGAAACATTCTGCATTCAATTTGCAAATTGAATAAGGTAAGTATTTTACCAGGGAACTAGCTATACAGGGGAATGAGGTATATTAGGCATGGTGGAGCATCAAGGAGAAGAGCTATCTGAGGTTTCTTCACAGAGTACTATGTTGCATGGTATGAAAACAACCTAAAAGATACAAATGAACAAGGCATGTAGTGCTGCACTTGTGCAATTTAAATTTTGGAAGACATTTTCTAGTGCCTTTTTTGTTCCTTTAGGGGCATCAAGTTTTCCTAAGGACTTCTAATCTACCTGAACCTGACTACCCAAACCCACCCTGTAAAGAAAACAGGTTTGCACATTACAGCCAAGGCTCAGCAAACCCATGAACCCAGGTAGCAACCTGGCTACAGCAACCCCTGCTTTTCTACCCGACAGCACTGTCTGTATCTCAACACTCAGGTTTCTGTGACATTTTAGGTTTTAAACTCACTAGGATAGCCAGCTCTTCTTCCCCTCTCTCCCTCAATTAATTCCAACTCTTCACCTGTTTTCCATTTCATATTCCCAGGAACATAAACTGTAAAAAATTAGCTCTTATTTGCAACTAATAACATTCTCAGTAGAGGAGCTTATACTGGAGTCATATTTGCTTGAGAGATACCAAATCCCCTTGAGACTGTCTGCCACAGATATTATCTCTTTTAATTTCCAATTCTTTTTATCACAAACCTTTCTCTACGCTACGGGACTGTGGAGATCACACAATAGGTGCTCTAAATAGAAATGCTTCAAGATCCTTAAATCTCCATCTCCATCTCAAATTGCTACTTAAAAGCCAGTCAACTTTGAAGAGTTTTTGTTACAGGGAAGGTCTCGGTGAAGTGAGTATTTCCAGTTGGAGTTACCTAGCCCTTTAAATTCTGTGTACCATCCATTTCTATGCATAATGCTGACTGAGAACTATACTCCTTGCTCCTATCATTTTTTCTCTGCAGTCTTAAGTGGGGTCATCTCCCTTATCACCAGGGAATCAATGCCAGGTTACTGTGCCATCAATTTAATTGAGGGGAGGGCTGCTTAAAGCATCTCACATCTCCCATTGAACATAATGGGATTCTGCCTCCTCCTGACCTGTGGTGGTGAAGGGACCTTCCTCAGGTGAAGGCCTGCCCCACAGCCCAGCCACCCCCACCCCAAACCCTGCCACCCCCTTGGTCCCGAACACCCAGGGGTCTCCGTTAATCCTCCCTGTCAGAGGAAGCTGAGGAGACAGAAGGGCTTCCAAGATAAATATTGTTCCCCCCACCCCACCCACCCCATTCAGGCATTTAAATAGCATTTGGTAATTTTACCAGACACATGCTCTCCAGGGCATTACATGCAGTCTAGAAGAGCTATGAGGGAAAAGGGAAGGAAAGAGCACCTAACTTTCTAGAAACAAGAGATGTGATTAGTCATTAGTGGTGGGGTATTTTGTTTGCTTGGCTGTTTTTTAAATACATGGTAAACAGACATCATTCCAAAGGTATCGCTCAGCAATCCTGATGTCTACTGTCCTCAGTAGTTTCAGAAGCAGCAGGTTAGAACTTCCCTGGAAGAGATGGGGACAGTGCTTTCCTACCCCTGTCCCTCACTAGGTGCTGATGGAAATGGCTGATAAAACCATGTATTGCTGCAGTCTCCTTTGTGGCAGCAGTAAAAAACAGCAAGAACTTTTGAAGGAAAAGTGAGAGCATCAGAACAGGAACATCATGGGTTTATTTGCATTATTCTCTGGAATGTTAAGGTTTTGTGGTCCTTACCCCTCCCCCCCATCTTTTTTTTTTTTTTTCCATTTTCTTTCTTTAGATATAGCCAACTAGTATTGGTAAGGTGTTCAATAATTTTCAGCAATATATGGATTATATATATTTCATGAAGAAGGTAGACTTCCCCATCAAAGAGCAAAAATATAAATAACTACAGAAAGAACATGGTAATTATTATTCTAGTATGGAAACAGGTATTTTCAAAGAAAACACACACAGAAAGATCTATATGGTATTTTTGATATCTAATATGGCTAAAATAACTTCTATCAAGACCAATCTTTTCTCTTCAATGACAGAACATGAGGTAAATTCAAAAAGCACACTTCAAAACACTGCCTGGTGGCCCCTGAGAATTGAACACAGATAATCTTTCTTTCAGGTGCAGCACATTATCCGATCAACACAACGCGAACTGATTTCCATAAGAAATTCCAGCCTCATCATGCAATCTCAGTGTTAATTTAAAAAAAAATATATAGTCCTTGATTTGAAAATAAAGTTGAAAGTATAGTGTCAGAACAAAGCGAAAGAGGTATCATTAGCCTTCAAATCTGACAAATAAGAAAGACACAAACAAGTGTCAGGATAATTAAAAAGGCATTGTTCACTTTTTAGAAGAAAAAAATGAATTGCAGGAGAAATATTAAGCTAACAAAGAAAGAGCAAATATGAGTAGAAAAAATGACAGTTATCTGCAAAATTCATAAATGTGTCTTTTGTATAACTGTAATGATCATATTTTATGCTGTCATTTTACATTTAATTGCTCACCCTGGTACTTTACTTCATAGAAGCCATCAGTACCCCACAGAGCCAGATGCTGAATTGCAAAAAAACATACTGTGACCACAGACTTATAGGAAAGTAACTTTGCTGAGCTGTGGTGTATGACAAGTTAATTTTTGCAATTATACTTTTTCCAAGAATAAATGAAACTGCAGGTCATTACTATTCTATATCATTAAAAAGAGGCAGAAAATGTTCTTGATCATAAAGGCCTCAAACTCATTTTATCATTACTTTGACATATGAAAGCAACTTTTCAAGCTGCTTTTCCTCAATGTGACAATGAAATAAGCACCACCTCAAATGAAATATGTAAACATCTTGATACATTAAGAAGCACATAACTAGAGAATATTTTTATTACACAATGCTAACCCATCATATGTCTAGCAGGAAAGAGAAGTTATATGGGCTGTGCTCACAGCTGTTAGCTCTGCTGTATCACACTACACGTAAAAGTATGGAAGAGATATGGTTGCTCGGTTGCCATGCAGACCAAAATCATCCCCTCTTCATTTATCTTCCTATGAGATGTTAAAAGCCAGGAATGTTTTTAAAAAGTAAGCACGAGCAATGTCCATCACTGTCAAATTGTCTGTGCAATCAGACAGCACGAGAGCAGAAATCATTACCAAACATGTAATGGCTCTTCTCTGTATCTGTGCTTATGCCATCTGAAGAAAGACTTATTAAGAACTCAAAAGTTTGGTGGTTTTTGAATTTCAAAATATTTACTGCACATGGAGAACTCAGAACTT
Organism: Ceyx melanurus; assembly: GCA_024611195.1. Taxonomy (NCBI): domain Eukaryota; kingdom Metazoa; phylum Chordata; class Aves; order Coraciiformes; family Alcedinidae; genus Ceyx; species Ceyx melanurus. Next base: position 43,715 of record JANHGL010026091.1, on the reverse strand, counting down.
TCCAGAGCATTCAGTCTCATAAAATGCCTTTTCATTTCCTACAAAATTTCAGCTTTCCTTTCCCATCACCAATACAAAACTGTAACATTCGAGTGAGAAGAGATTCTGCTTTCCAGATGAAGAATACATTTATTAAGACAAAAGAACAAGAGGAAAATGTTCCAAGTGTCATTGCATCTGTTTGCAATAAACGTCAAGAACCTTTTAAAAATTGACTACAGAGCTGACAAAAGGTATCAGGATGACAACCAAAGAGCTGGAAATCCTCAGTTCACCCACCGAACAAGTGAACGCAGTGACTCCCAAGCCGAAAAAGTCCCCAGCTTTTCAGAATCCTCTCTGTCAACCCATCTAATCCTTAATAGTGCTGAGTGAGACAAATTTAAACTCTGTTAGTACACCCTTTAGTTTATCTCAATTTAAGGATGATTAGTTACTTCAGTTTTCTGTTCTAAGAATGAAAGAGCAGGGACCAGTAGTCAGGCAATGGAAGAAGCTTTTCAATAAATCCTTTGATTGAGTTTTTAAAATTCATGGAAGTAACCAGAGACAAATTCAAACTGATTTCTTAAAACCAGCAGCATTTAGCTTCATACTCTACTCTTGTCCAAGTCCTAGTGCTTTCTTTCTGAATAAGAACATTAACTATTCTGAAGCTATTTATAATGTTATAGTCTGATAATTAGGAACACCTCACCCTCATTCTCCATTTGCGTGGCAGCTGCAGATCCCTATGCATGAGATTCTATTCATATACAGGTTCTGCAACAGCAGTTTCAGTGTTTTCATAAACACACAACTAACCTCCAACCACACTTGCTATCAAAAAAAAAAGAATACCACAAACATTGCACATAGTTGGTATTTTTCCCTTACTTAGGATACTAAGATTTTATTGCTTCAAGGAGGTGTTTTTGTCAGGAAGAAGAAATAAGAATTACATAGAAAAAAAAATAAATGTATGCTTTGAACTGCATACCACTGCATACAAGTATTGTATATAAATGAAACTCTATCCAATTAATTGTGTGCTGCTACTAAATAAAAGGAGGTTGTCCGTAGGCAGTCAGGGAACCAAACAGCTTTTAAAATTTTCAGCACCACAATTTTAATCTCGATGCATCCTATTTGCAAACAAAGCCTTGCTAAGGAGATAAAACTTTACTATTGTGAATAAAGAATAATATTAAAATGTAATCAATGTACTTAGTGAAGAATGTATATCTTGCCCTGGACTACCAATTACTTCACTGAAAATTTATACATGCAGCATGGAACTTTTTCAAAATTCTTTCTATTCAATAGTGTTTAAAGTCATGCCTAATTATAGGACAAGAAATAATAAGCTTTCCTTTCCCACATGTAGAAGAAAAAAAATTAGAAAACAGGCACTCGGCTCTTTTTAATCTAACAATCTTTTATCAGAACTCCTGTTACAATCAACTTGAGAGATTGCAATTATTTAAAAACAAAACAAAAACAAAAACAAAAAAACAAAAAAAAAAGGCAACAAGAAATCAGAAGCTTTCAGCAAATCCATTTACACACTAACCACCAGCAGTTTAGCACCTGTATAGTCCAGCAACAATGAAAGGCAACACGTGTTCCCATTCTGCTCAAAAGGGCAGCATTTAGGAAAATGGTAAGAACCTGAAGCGGTGGTTGTGAGGTTTACGTAAGCAAAGATATGGTAAAATAATCTCTTCTCTGTAGGCAGACCTTTGTAAACTTGTGAGAGTGAGCACAGCTCAATAGAGAGACACAGGATTACCTATGCAGAACAGTTCAGAGTCAGAGCTTAACACATGAAGGACTAAAACCTACCTACTATCTCTTCCCCTCTCACTGTCAGCTTTCATCTGTATTCATAATTCTCAATGTAAAAGTGCTTTTTCATACCTCACAATATACATGAATTTTATTATATGCATGACTAGAAGAAAAAAAAAAAAACAGTATTATCCTAAGAGAGTTTACTCAGGTTTTTTCCCTGAACCCTTTCCAACTCCCTTTCACCTTCAAACCAAAGGCAATGATTTTTGACAGCTAATGAGCAAATTTAAAACACTGTTAAAGCTCTTGTTCACTAAACAGTATTAAAGCCACCATGCTGCAGTTCAATACACAATTAGAAGCAAAAGTAAAATTGTTAAAATATATACTTTTTTATGTAATATAAACACAAAAAATAGTAGACGCTCTTTAACTGTCAAATATGGATTTTTTCATATCTGGTACACAATTTACTGTCACAGACCCTTTGGTACTACAAAAGTATTAGTACAGCAATGAACTATTTAATTCTTTAGCTGACACTGTTTTACGAGAAGGATTTCAATAATTTACTTCTATGCTCTGCTGTTTAAATTTTGCTGCTAAGAATTCGAGCAACGAAGTTGTAGGAAAAAAACACATGACGCTTGTTGATAGTGATATAAGACAGGATTATTATAAAACCCAATTATATCTTTTCATTCTCTTTTGCTTAATTAAAGCTAGAAGAATCACTATCTTTCTCAGCAGTAATCATGTGGAAGCTGTATAGCACAGATACAGTAATTAACTTAACCTTATCACTTAACTCTATTGGGTCATTGGAGTGAGGCACAGTATCAGAGCTCAGAATCAATGCTGGAACACTCACATCTTCAAGCAGCACAGAGATTGAATAATGCCATCTGCAAATGGACAGTCTTTGTTCCTGCTTAGCTATGCTGGATAAATGTTCCTGCTCATAACTTTAATATGGCAGCTTAACCATTTAATCATTGTACATTAATACATTATCAATATTGTGAACATGTAAGTACAAAATTGCTTGTCAAAGTAATCAGATATTACCGATTTTTGCACATAAATACGACACATGTGGGATTTTGTCTTAATTATATATTTTCACAAAGAAGATACAGACCAGATTTTTTTTTTTGAGACTGAAAAGAATGATCACTTCTAAAATGAAAATTTATTTTCCCTTCATCTAAAGCAGATTTTTAAAATTAAAACCAATGTTCTGTATTTGTTTTGTTAAATCAGCCAAGTGTGCAAAGATTGGTGCATTTTAGCTGTATGGGGGATACTTGGGCATCTGGGGGATTTTCATAACTAAAGACTTGTGCAGTATCACAACAAATTAAGCATAATTAAACACTCTGTTCAGTGTCTATTGTTAATTACGGCAGCTAATTTGATGCTTAGTTAGTGTTATGTTCTGAACTATTTCTGAGCACACAGAATTCTTCAGTTAAGACTGCTTGCTTAGAGCCCTAAAGTTGGTTGGTTTTTTTTTCTGTTCTCATTTGACAGATTTTAGCTCATTTATTACTTCTGTTAAATGATCAGAAATTCCCTTGCCAAGGCAGTACTTTGAGGTCCTTCACTTTCACCAAGTCAGACACTAAATCATAGGGGACAATTATCAGCAAATGCTCTCCGACAGGCCCTAAGCCTGCTGAGGTAATGCAGCTGACAAACTTTGATGCGCCATGCCCGTGCACATTATGTTCACGTAGTGTGTACATCTGGGCACCCTTTATGGCGATGCAGCAAACAGCCAATCATTTATTCCACTCTAATTAGCACACATGTAAATCCTCACCAATCAAGCCACTCACAGGGTTACCGTTGTGGCAGCCATAGAGCAAGCTGGCAGGACACGGGAAGAAAGTACAAGAAGCAACTATTGGGTTTGATTTGAACCTGCCGTCACGCCACGGCAGGTCCCCCCAGTCCTGACTGTAACCAGCTCTCCCCTTCACAACCCATCATCGAGCTACACGAGAAAAAGGTCATCGGGCAGACTGCCGCCCGGCCAAGATGCTTTGATTCTTTGCAGGCTCTGGGAGCACACCTGAAGCGACACGCGTCTCCGGCAGCTCACAGCGCAATAGCTGTCGTGGGCAAAAGTCAGGCGTAGCTTTAAAGCATGCGGCACAGCATGGAGTACACGTTACCTTCAAGAAGCACTGTCCACCTCGATATTTTAGACCCTGTTATGTCGCCAGGAAACTATCTGCCAGGTGTCAGCATCCCTTTTCTTCCTCGCAAGCCCAGGTGCCTCTGTGGAAACTCTCTTATTTTGAAATAAATAGCAAACGCCTTCAAAAGGACGGGTTCAGGCACTCGGGAAAACTACTGACACTGGTTTGCATTATGTAACCCCAAAGAACACTGCCTGCTCGGAAACACCCAATGTGGTTAGCTCCCGGTCCCTAAAATCAAATCAAGTTTGTATGTAACACTGTGCAGTGCTATTCATTGCTAAATTACTAAATGCTCCATTTCAGAGCAGCTATGGAACGTGCACACACTGTCAGGGATACAACACTTGGCTTCATCAAAGTATTCCTCAAAAAAGGGAGTATTTCTTCTTAGAACAAGAACCTACCTAAATCTTGTAGCTTCATGCCTTAAGGGCTTACTGCAAGGAAAAAAGAAAACTGCATTCTGCATTTAGCAGAAGGATTTAGTTACACTGATTTACAATTTGATTCAATGGACTGGAAGGATGGAAAGGCATGTTCACTGAATGCATCTTCAAACTTTTTATACTTATCTCTACTCACCATTTATCTTCATCTGCATTTAAGTAAACATGTTTATAAATTGATTTGTTATATTATGCAAATGAATTAAGCAAGTAGCTGTAAGAAGTTTGGCAGCAGTTCAGTTTTCAAGCAACTTGTCAATAAAATATCACTAGAAGTAATTATTCTTTTATGGACAACCAGAAGAGAGGGACAAAAAGAGAAATTAAACTGTGGTGGCCCTTCTCCAGATAAACTGGAGTAAAGACAGCAGAATGAAAAAAACCTGCTCAGGAATTAAGTTAGTAATATTTTTCATGAAGTTTTACAAGGAAAATGAAATTTCAAATTTTACTCCCTATAGTAATATAAAAACATGAGAATAACACAGTAAATATGCCTACCAAAAACCAATCAAGTATATTTATCTTGTTAAATACTCAGCTTTCACGAACAGAAAAATACTGGGGAGGTGGGGAGAGAAACGTCCTCCTGACATTATGGATGCTTTCACTGTCCATAACTGCCCCTCCATTTAGTCTCCCCTTCCTACAGAGCTACCATCCATAGATCTCAGCCTGGATATGGACAGTTAGGTAGCATGGTTCCTCACAGGTTTACAAGAAATGATTATTTCAGCATAGGAAGAGTCTTTTCAAGGGAAGGGGAAATCACCTTATGAGTTTTATTAGCTTATGAATCTGCCTCTGGAAAACAATGTCCCTATTTGAGCCCCAGTGAGCAGGGGAGCAACCAGCTCCAGCCCAGCAGGCATGGCAAAGACAACAACCCCATGGACCAAGCTCAGACAAGGGGGCCACCACCTTGAGGCTACACTTCCCATAACACCAGCCTCCAGGAAGGGGGTAAGGCAAAGGAAGCATTAAATAAGGTCCCATGGTGACCAACAACTCAGTATCACACTGCTCCCTACAAGCAAGAACCATCAGCTGCCATCTCCTGTTCCAGCTACTGGATGAAGTCTCAACAGAGAGGGGTCTGTGCCACCCCAGTGTCCCATGTCCAAAGGGAAGTCAGAAACTATACGACACATTCCTCCAAGTAATGACCAAAGAGAAAGGCCAGAGACAGAGCACCTCAACCAGTTCCTTGACAATTCTGTACAGATAAATGAAAAAATACATAATGAACTTACAATCACATTTCCAAATGTGTCTGTAGAATTTATGTTTGACGTAAGAGTTTTCCTTTCTTCATTATCCCAGAATGAAAATAAAATATCCATGTACAATGCAATAAAATTTTTAATGTAAATGCTTACAAACTGCTCAAAATTTATTAAGTACCCCCTTTCATCTGTTAATAAAGTAAATAGTGCAATACATTAAGTATTCTGATCTGATATTTTTTTTAAAGTGTTTTTTAATTGTCATACAGTTCTCCTTCTAGATAAATATTTACATGCAGTTATGTTTTTCTCTCAGTATGTGTCATTTAATTGGGAAACTAAAACATCTCAGTTGTTTCATTACCAAATTTGAATTCAGCTGTTTTACCTCTTCCAGTTATACAGAAAATGTTTAAAAATTTTATGGCAGGAGTTTTTAACAAGTGTCAACTACAAGATCCACTTGTTTCACTTCATTACATACTGCTCAGCTCTCTGACAGCGTACTAAGAAAAACAAAACAGTTGTTACATCATCATCATCACCATCAGATCTCCCAAATTCAATACCCCACCAGAAAAACAGCAATGCCCCTATGTCATCTGCACATCACTTCACCCACTCGGCTGTCAGCAAGCTGCCCAGCACTTGACAATAGTTGGGTCAACATGATTGCCCCGCAGCCTTTGAAAACCTGACCTTTTTGTCACATAGAAGTCAGAGAACATAACTCTAGCAGCACGCACGGCTCTAGCAGGACCACACACTCCAAACAGCATCCCAGCCACTTTACAGAAGCAGAGAAGAGACACAAGAAACCACCCAGCATGGCAGATGATCCTGAGAACATCAAAATACTAAACTAAATATAGAAGACCTCTGTTTTCTTTAGGGGGAAAAAAAAAATGCTCAGTGAGGATTAATAAAAATTATGAAGGGACCTGACGCAATCACTGTAGGTGGCTATCTCAGCTCATCTCAAATGCAAAGGCAAGGAAAGCTCACCGTAAGCTATAAAAGGCAAAGGCAATCAGGCAAGAAGGGCAAATATGTAGGAACTCTAATTAACGAACAATAAATGCATAAAATAAACTGCCAAAAGATGAAATCAAAGCAGGTACTTTTTTTCTTTTTCTGCTAATGAGACAATATACTGGTCCACGATTAATTTTTCGTAACAATTTAATTATGACATTGAATAGCTTTTAATAATTTTTTTTTCCTATTTCCTATGGGAAATTGTAAAGCAGCTTGTTAAAGTAACAAAAATACATATATTTTGTTCATTTTCTCTTGAAACATGCTTCCATCAGTTTAATGGCAGTGAAGGCTGATGTACTGAGTAAATTCTAGCCTGTTGAACTTCCCTGAACTAACATGTACTACCAGCAGTCACAGCAATGCAGCCACAGTGCCCAAAGAAGAGATCTCACCTGCAATCTACAGAGTCTATCTGGTTAAAGGGAAATTCAATGGTTTATGATATCCAGTGAGCAATAAAAAATTTGTGATGGTAATGACATTTTGTGTACCAAAATCTATCTGTCATTTCCACTAGAAACCACATTCCTGGAATGCACAGTAGTATTTCAGTCTTCTACAGAACAGCTGGAGCCCACCTATCCAAAATACTTAAGCATATAAATCCAAACGTTACCTGAAATTCCCAGTAAGTAGAAAGATCCTAATGTCAAATTATGTTTTAATATTCTTCAGTAGAAAAATAATTTAAGTTATTGATTATTGGGCTTTAAAAAAAAAAAAAGTTTTATCTATATATAATAATTTCTGTAAATTTGAGACTGAGATTAAATGCCTCATATTTAATTATGAGTAAGTAAATTGTTCCAACACACACATAGGCCAGATTGTCATTCATGCCAAAAGTAGGACTGTGACTTAGCCAAACCATTCACTGACAGAAGATGGGCAAACCATTAGCAAACAGAGCACAACACAGGTCAAATGGTCCACGCAGGCCACCTGCTACAGAAGACGAGTGAATGTTCCAGAGAAGGCAAGTAAAGGACTAGGAGATGGCTTTACACAAAGCCATGTTAGCTGTCTCTGAAGAGAAGCACTTTTCTGCCCATCACTCTCAGGACTGTACTCAAGCTAACAGCCCCTCCACGGGTGACCGCAGTCAGATCCAATTCTTCCGCACTCACGCTCACCACTGGATATTGGCCAAAGAGCAGGGGGGTGGTTATGTCTGAGGATCTTAATGCTGCCTGTACTACCAAGCACACCGACTCCAGCAAGTCACCGAAGGCCCAGCAGAGCTCTCCCATGCCACATGTCTTTCTTCAGTGATTAAATATGGAAATGACGAGGAGTGACAGCCAAAGGCTCGACAAGCTCGTGTACCTTGGACCACAGACTCATCCCTCCCCTCTGCTTCCCCTCCCCCCCTTTTGTAAAAATCTGTCACCTCTACTATTGCTGTTTCAACCATTCATGTGATTTCATTGTCTGCTGTGGACATCTCCTTACATACAGTGCCTGTAGGCATTACTTTTATTTAATGTACTATATGCCTGACACTCCACATGGTGTTAATGAGTTGCCAGCTGCCTGTTGTGATACAAGAACTAACCGCAAACCCAGTGTCGCCTCTACTCCTGCACTGGTTCCGTTTTCTATTGTGACACATAAATGTCAACTGGTATGATCAGAAGTAAACAGTCATGACAGACAGGAAAAAAGCAGCTGACAGTTGAAGGTGATGATATCCATTAGGTTTCTACAGCTGCCACCTCCTGGGGAGGCTGCTGAAGGATTTGAAATGTGGTGCCGAGCTCTTGGCTAACATGGCTCTATGACAAAGAATATGCTTACCTTCAAAATACCTGGCCTACCACCTAACCATCTGGCTTATTATCATTCAAATAAATCTACTTATATGCATAGAGAGGAGAAAGCCATGATGGAACATCAGAAGTGCATAAAAAGGGCAGAAACATTAGTCAATCAGGCCGCTGATTCCTGAACAGTTGTTAAGGGAGCATGTCATTGCCTTGCTCACTTAACCATGGACATAAAAGAAAAGAGCTTCCCAAAAAAGACAAGAGTTTAAGATTTCAATTAAATTAAGCTGAATCTTAAGACGTCCATCAAGACCAGTTAGAAAGATTATATCCAAGTCAATCTTTATTCACGTTTAACTCTTTGTGATAGTAGATTAAACACTTCATTTTCCTGAAGAGAGAACTTTTACCTGATAACTGCAGAAGTGAGAAAAATCACTTCGGTTAAATACCAAGCCAGTTTTCTTACCACAACTGGCTCCACTGGACTTCAAGTTGTGCAAATGAACCAAAGCCTTTGTTTGACGTGCGAGAGGATGATTGAGGAAATTTGAGACCTCCCAGTGAGCACAACCCCCAGCAGACACCACTCGCTAGCTCTGCCCACCCCTCTGACACATTCACAGGGATGTCAGGGCAGAACAAGATCCTCAGATGGCACAAATACCTCCAGGCTGCTGCAGTTTATGCCAGGGCTAACACAGCTCAACCCAGAAAATTAGAGTTGTAACTGCTTCCATGATCTCCTCCTTCCATCCCCCACACCAAGAGCAATATTTTTCCTTACAAGCTCAGTTAATTGCCTTTATTATACATAGTATTCATTCCTTAGATTTCCATCACCAATAGAGCTATTATAAATTATTTTAGCTGTACTCTTCATGCTTTTATCCCAGTATTGATTTTATTTTTTAATATAAACTTTTAAATTATAATGCCAGAAAAACAACTACTTGTATAGCTACAAAGGCTAAATTAGCAAGACCTGGGAAAAATACAGATAGGTGCTGAAGATATTTGATAAGAAACACTAAAAGGCAATATTATTTTATATAACACTAAAATGTAATAAAATGCAAATGTAAAGGTAGTTCCACCTTCCAATATACAGCAAAAATAAAAGATTCAAGCTTCATAATTAACTTAATCAGATGGAGCTTTTTTTAACTTCCCAATTCCTTCAGCCATCTAAGCTTTACTCAGCTTGAAGAGTACAATTATGAAAGACACCAGCAGATACTACCAGACATATCTCCCTGTGCTTGTGTTCCAGTAAAGCACATACTATTTTACAGGACTTCTAGTATTTGGCCACTGTAGCATGTCAGATACATAGGTGCATGTCCCCACATTTGCTAGGGAAATGTTTTTCTGTGTCTCCAATACAGGGATATAGGGAACACCTCCTTTAAACTGCTAAACTAAACAGAATTTAAAGGTGTGCTTAGTCTGGTCTCTGTAAACGTATGCACACAAATACTCTATGCAGAACCTCTGCATTTGCAATTAGTTGAAGGCAATTTCAGTAAAAAATAAACCTTTTATACCAAGGAATTAGAGCAATAGGTTAAATTGTAATTTTTGTCAATGAGTTCATTTTTACTCTATCGATTTGCACAAGGTGATGCGATGCACTGATTTGAACCTTATATACAGAAGTGATATTGCATTAATTGAAAAATAATTGGATTCCTCCCACTTCATAACAGATCCCTTTACATTATCAAAGTTTTTATCTCTGACGAGTTCTGCAGAACTCACAAACCTAAAAGTCACTGGTTTATATCTTAATTCAGATAAGCCGAACACGTCAGGCTGAGGAATTCCAAAACAGCAGAATACACAGACTGCAGTGCAAACAGGAAACAAAAGAAAAAACATTATCATTTTCTTTCCATATACTGTAGCATATTAATTGTTGGTTTTGGTAACATAGCTTATTAGTTTTGCATAATTTAAGTTTTAATTCATCCTTTAATTTTTAATTAAGTAGTCTTTTTCAAGATGAGCTCTCCGCTCAGATTTTAGTTAGATGCTAAACATGCTATGCATAAAAGCAATGGTAAGAATGTAATATTTAGTTCATGTGATTTCTCTGTGATTTCAGACATGAAAGTAACCAGTTTTTCAGACTACAAAATAACAGCAATTGTAAAATGTCATATAAATTTTAAATAATTGAAGCGCTCTGAAAAATTAGTGGGGCAATTAGAGAAGAAGAGCCATGTAGTTTTTATAGAATATGCTATGGCTTTTTTTGTTTTCGTTTGGGAACGTGTTTTGCGTTTGTGGTTTGTTGGGTTTTTTTTGGTGATGGTGGTGGTTCTTTTTGTTTGTTTTTGTTTGTTTTGTTTTGTTTTTGAGGGTTCCTCCCCCCTAAAAAAAAATAAAGTCCTGCTATTTTGTTCAAGCAAGAAGAATGGTTTTTACAGGACTAACTCTCCAAGAACATGACAAACTCTATGCAATCCCAAATATAGGGAAACAAGCTAAACTCTGAGGAAGGGGCACATAAAGAGGGTATTTAAGCATAAAAAAAAACCTGTCTAAAATCAAAACAAAATAAAATTTGGTAGGAATTCCAAGTATATATTGAACTAGCCCAAATTCTTATCTGCAGGTATGAAAAATAAAATTAAGATAAAGTCTTGCTTATTTTATACTAACTGTGGCTTACTAAAAAATTCACTTATTTATAACATTGCAAGCTCCATGGATGTGAATTTTTTAAGTGTTATTGGTCTGATTTTCTTAATACTTATTGAATTAAAAAAAAAAAGTTTTAAAAACACATCTGTCAATTCACCTGAATGTTGTCAGTGCTCACAGAATTTCTCAGGCCCACAACAGGCTGCCTTCAAGGTGAAGGAAGGTCAGCTTCAACATACCTGAGACATCCAACAGCAAAAATCAGAATTAACCTACAGCATATGCTTTTTTCACATACCAACATAATTATGGTGCAACCCCAAGCATCATTCTCTTTGCAAATCTCTTCAGTGTCCTGAAAAAAAAGACCAGTACTGGCTGACACACAGGCTTTTATACCAGAACTGCTTCAGTTACCACTAAGGCATCTACATTTGACTCCAAGTAGTACTATCTGTAACGTCCAGAAAGTGTTTCTAGGCAGAAAAATATCATCTCACTGAGCAAGATACATGAAAATACACATACACCTTCCCTAATGAAAAGAGAAGAGTTTTCTATTCCAACTCTGGGAAATTCTTTGGCTTCATGATTGAGGGAAGGTTGAATAACCTCCACACTGCAAGTCACTAAACACTTCTGCTGATTTTACAACCACATTGTTTCCTAGCTACATGACCTACAGTGAAATTCAACCTCAGAAAAGAAAAAAACCCTTGTGGAACCCACCATGTGAACTCCAGTTCCCCACTTTCCCCAGAACGAGTTAACTTTTGAGAGTGTTCCTACCAGAGAAGGGCGAGACCTCATAGCAGCACCCATTGCTGCCAGGCTCCTCTTCCAGTGTCACAGAGAAGCAGAGGCCCTGGAGGCTGCAAACTCAAAGATTTCCTCAAGAAAACTGCCATGAAGTGCCAGGAAATCTGATAGGTAAGAAGGCACGAAACATGTCAGAAGTTTACACTTTCTTAGAATGTTCCATTTTGGGTAAATCCATATTCCTTAAATAAAATGTTGATTAAAATATTTTTTTAACAGATTACTTGTCGTTCAGGTGCATTTCTGGATGAAACAAGGAGCAATGAAACCTTGCTTGGTGATCCGAGTCTAAAAGTTGACCTTCCTTAGGGCTGGAGTTGCTCTGTGTAAACTGGGCAGTAGCCTGTGCTTTTAAATCTGACTACCAGGATCAGTTTCTCTACCTGACAAAAGCAGCGTCCAGTGGCTGACCCTGAGGTGCACAATAAAGGTCTGTCAGGGGAGATATATGTAAAGATGGGCTAGGCACAGCTTAACAGAAGACCAAGGTGTGCATTTGCTCTTGTTCCATGGAAAAGCAGCAGGAGGAAGCCCTGTTTTAACAGACTTGGTTTTTGACCACAGATAAATGTACAAAGAGCAAGAAACTACCGAAATACTGAAATCTAAATTCATCGTGCTGTGTTGCCTTCTGCTCTTCTGGGAGTTTGTTGTGACTGGTTTGGGATTATTCTTTGTTGTGTTCTGAGGTTTTTATAAACAAATGACTAAACTATGAAGACTATGGTCAGGCAAAAAAAAACCAAAACAACTGAGCTCTGGGTATTAGCTGTCCCAGTTCAGCTAGTTTCCTATTTAAACCAAGCATTTCAAAGAAATTCAAAATGAAGCAGTCTATGTAATTTTAAAACATGTTTTCCCATGAGGTAAAGACTGTAGCAATCCTAATGGAAACCCCAAAAACCAGATTCAAAGCATGTAGTTGAAAATATCTAGTAGGAGCAATGGAAGACTCACTTTGAGACCTAGGAGTATCACTAGGTAGAATTTACCAGGTAGCACTTCACTTACATCTGGTCCAACTTGCTGACCAGAAGATCTAGACAGATCAGCACTTTCAGCAAGAAATGGTCACTTCAGGGGGTTAAACCAGAGCTCTTTTCTAAAGATGAAAATACAAATTGTATTATGAATGAACTCTGCAGTGGCTCCTCATCATCAGGGTACTAGCTCTGCAAAAAGAAATAAACTTACTCAGCAGTTCAACACAGAAGAAAAGGTTTCCTCTCCTTAAAGTGCAATACCATAGCACATCTTATCTTCACTTTCAAAACCTGAATAACTGGGTCACTTGGCCTGTGTGAGTAACCTATTTTGCTGTCATACTTATATAAACAATTATTTTTAATAATCATTCATGCTGCTTGACTTACTAATCTTATCAGATAACAGTAGTGCACTCCAGCAATATAAAAGAGCCATGACTAGAATTTATCACCTAGCCTTCAGCTGTATACAGAAGTATTGGAGACAATGAAGATAAAAGAGATTTCCAAATTCACACACACGTTCCTGATACTGAAGGCCAAGCAGGAAAGGAGCGAAGCAGTTCCCATTTCCCCAACCACAGGCAACAGTGGCAGCAGCCTCTGTGACCAAAAGATGCATCAGAGGCTATACAGGCATCTCTGCACATCAGTATTCAGGTAGTGGTGATAAGGAGCCACTAAGACTAGGAAGGCAATACACTTGTGGTACAAACTGTTATCTTCCATTACTCATTACTGAACATCCATTTTGAGCAAAATTTACAGCAATTTTGAGTAACAACACTGCTGATTGCTCAGTCTGCATTAGTCTGTCTGCATCAAATATGCAGCTGTAACACAGATACCACGTTGAACCTGGCACTCTGGTTTGCCTCAATGTGCTGATAACCCATTTCATGGTGTAGGGTCAGGGCAGCCCACCAGACCTGTAACAGATGCTCTCTGTTAACCCCCCCTCCCTCCCCAAAGGGGAAGAGACAGGGAATAAGGGAGAGGCTTGGCAATTAGAAAAGGAAACCACAACACCTCTGATAAAAATGAAAATAATAATTTTGAAAATGTAATATATACAAATGTATACCGAACAAATGTATACCAAATGGAACCCAACCCCCCCGATGTTAATTATGTCACCGCCACCACTGGTGCTGTGGAGTGGCACTGGGAGTCTCAGACTGGGCCCAGAAGCAGATGGGAGCTGTGTGCGGGAGCTGGATTCTGGTACCAGATTCAGGAACACACAATTGGGATGAAAGGCAGAAGGGACAGAGTCCCCCTTGGATGATAGCCAGTGAAAAAGAAAGAAGCTGGAAGAGGCCTGACCCTTCAGATCCCTCAGCTTTATATATTGAATATGCCGTACCTGGGCTGGAATCCCTCACTGGTCAGTTTGGGGTCACTTGTCCTGGCTGCTCCTCCCTGCAGGTGCCGCCTTCCACTTTCTGCATCCCCCAATATGGTGCAGAAGACCCAGCAGTGACTTGGTCTGCACTGCAACCCTTGGTACTGACTGTAACCATGGGGTGCTGTCACTGCTGGGAGCAGCCTGTGCAAACACGCTGCTGACTACAGACAGAACAGTTAGTTAGAAGAACTGAGATGAAAAGTAAAATCACTGAACAGAATTAGTTCTCACAAAACAGGATAACCCAGAAAACAAGGTAAGGATGTAGAGCAAACCAGTACCAAAAGAAAAACGTAATTCTACCAACAGTGGTGTTAGCAAATTCTGTCTTCCTGGGATTTTATGCCACATGAGCATAAAATCTTCAGCAACCCCAGCTGAAGTTCCCATTGCACAGAACATTCCCTCTGCCATGAAGACTGGCAAACACAACCAACGTGTGCACACACACACACACACACTGGAGCTTTTCTTTCCATCAGGGCACTCATCAGGCATTTTTTTTACTTCCTCCCCAGACACCTATCTCCACAAAACTTTCAGGAACAGAGGCCGTAACCTGAAGTGCTATAATAAGGTGTAAATCACACCTCAAAGACAGATCGATCAAAGCAGAGGACGGTAGTAGGCTGTTCATTTCTCAAGGATTTAAGACATTACCTTTAAATGAAAAAAAATAAGCATTTTAAAATTTCGGTTTCCTTTCACCTAAGGCCCTAGCAAACAGTATAAATTTTGAGCAGCCATATCTATTTTTCAGTGGCTAAACTGGCAAATGTTTCTGGGCATTACCATATTTCACAAACTGTGAGGGGTTTTCTGTTGCAGTTTTGGGCCCAGTGAGATTCAGAAAGTACAAAAGGGCACATAAGATGCTGTACATTTTATACCCAGTAAACTCTGATCTGCGATTGATTTATACAGTGTGCTAAGTCTTTATTTCTTTTCCTTTAGCTTGGCAACATAATTTCACTTTGATGGTCAGCCTTTCAATTAATCAAAGTGGACACAGCATTTGCAGCTTCTTTTGAAGTCAGAAAGAATTGTGTGCTCAGGACCTCTTAAAATGAGACCACTTATTTAGGTACTTAAAGATGGCTGTCAACACCTAACTCCAGCCTCCTCTAAGTTTGAAATTGCTGACTTTAGTAATTTGCCCAAGGAAAGTGAACTTGGGGCACAGAGAGACTACACATAATCTTACCTCTCATGACCAAAAAGTCCTTGGCTCTTAGTTATATGTGCAGACAAATCTCTTTCTCAACTGGTTTGCCAGTACCTGAAACAGTCGAGTATGTAGCAGAACACCATTCCCAATATGCTGCTTTGGTCAGAACTGGTTTCTAGGGGGATCTTATGTCCAACTGCAATTACGTGGTAATGGAATCCAGACATGGATCTACAGAAATCAGTACAAACGCTGAAAACTTACAAGGCATTTCTCTGTGTCTGACTGCTCAGATGAATTCCATCCAGGTCTGCTGAGGGCTGGCTGCACCATGCTTTGTTTCAGTGCCCAGAGGTAGATGGCCTGACAGGAGAAGCACAGCTCACAAACCAGTAAGTGCCAAAGCATTGATAAAGACTGGAAAAAATGAATTAGCAGCTGGGTGGAGCTGATACGGTTTCCACTACAATGTCTTTTTTCCTTCAGTTTTGTGTCAAGCAGCTTGTCTGAAATGACATGCTAGCGTAGGTAGCACAGGTGACAGGAGATGATATGCTACATGAAGGAAACCACAGAAGTTCACCCCAGGGCCTGTAGTGGGCTGGCATCCTGGTCATCAGGCCATAGCAGAGACTCGAGTACCAGATTACAGCTGTGGCTGCTCTCTGATTTTGTTAAATGGGAGCTAGAAGAAGCAAGCCTGATCAAAAGCTTGGCTTTGCTCTGCAGACCTTTTACTAGATGTACATGAACTACAAATGTCCAGGGAGGAGTTACAGTGCTAGGAACAATGAAGCAGATTTAACTTGGTAGCTTGTAAGAGATCACAAAAACTGCAAGCACTTCTTCCTTCTGTTTACAAAAATGTATCTTGCTATTTCAGTGTAACACATAATACATTACATCACAGCACAGCAGGTGAAATACTTGCTTTGTACAGTTTTTATTGCGTACTGATTTTGAATACTCTTTTCCCCATTAGAGACAAATGGAGCTTAATATAAATTCAGTATTTAGTTACCTGAAACCATACTTAGCCATCCATCTAACGCTAGTCTACCTTTCCTTCAGTATTTTGCACGTAATATATATTATCAAACGTGATATTTTCGAATACTGCTCCCAAAGCCATTGGTAGACCAGATTCTTGGTCTATCGCCCTTAATACAAACAATACAAAACAAAAATCCTTCAGCAATTTTCAAAATCAGGAGAGAAGGAAACAACTCAGGAAATACAGAAACGGTGGCACCTACCCACCCCAGAATAATATCTGGGTGACACTGTGCTCTGATATCACAGATACAGGCATTACCAAAAACTTCCATACCTGACCTCTGCCTCCACCTGTAAAACGTAATACTGATACTCTCAGGTATTTTCAAAATCCACTATATTCAGTTTTTCCTCTAGACTTGGTACTTTGAGTTTTAGGGTTTGGGATTTTTTTTTTGAAGTTTGGATCACATTAAAAAGAATACATAATGTGCTAAAACATTACATTTCATACATGTTAAATTCTGCTTAAAATACTCATCTCCCTTTCAAGTCTCAACTTCTGCAACAACTACAAAGTTTTCACAATAAACCGAGATTTACAGGTTACTACTGGTTGACATAAGTTTCACAAAAAATTTATAGATATACTACTCACATCACTAGCAAACAGGTAAAACATAAAATAAGAACCTCTAAGAGAAGTGATCCATCAACTACAACATTTAAAAGAAAGAGGTATGAACCAGTCCATGTTATAGACACTCAAGCTAAAGAAATGTGATTTTTAATACTGAAATTCTTTAAATGCAGCTAGCATTCACCTGAAGAATCTGTTCAATGTAACATAGTAGCCTGTGAGAGCAGCTAGTCTACCACCCAGCAGTTGATGAGGTCAAGGAGACGACAACACATAGCATATCATTCCATAAGGAAGAGAAACATAATACTTTTCCCATTCAAAATTTGCTTGGAAAAACTGTATGCCACCTCAGAAAAAACACTCGTATGTCTAATTTCTAATTCTTCATCACAAACCCTTAACACTAAATGTAATTTTAAGGAAGAAAAATGCTCAGAAGGCAACAAAACTTGTAGAAATACTGCAAACAACTGTGTTCCTTAACTGTATTCCATATACTCTCCTGTCAAAATACAATCTTAAATGATTTAATATCCTTAATTATGGCTTTCCTTTTATTATCCTTTATGGCTCTCTTGCACAGGTTGAGATGATGGGCAAAATATGTGACACCTCCCAGGCTTCATGTATGACTTTCATTGCTGCAGACGGTGTAGGTACAAAGGGGAATAAGAAAACCCTGAACCTTAATACCGAATCAAAAGCAAAGGTTGACCAGGATCACAAAGTGTTTCTGAGCTCACCAAATTCATTGTAGCCTGTGGGAGACTATTCCACTTCCTTCCTAATATTTGCAGCACTTAAATGTTGGGCTTTATTAAGTGCTCTAAAAGCAAGTCAAAGAGCAGAGACAATACTAGGCAAAAACACAAGGTAGCCAATGACACAGCACAACAGCAAAAGACCTGCTCCCATCAAACACAGCTCACCTCCTCTCTGCAGTCAGGGAGAACCTCCTGCTTAGCACCTCTCACTGTTAGGCTAAAAGAAAGGTCAAACAGCTGTGACAAATCTCAGGCAGCCAAACTTAAAGGTATCCTTAAACACATCAATGTGGAACAGGTGAGGAGGTGAGTGCTGCCATGGACATGGATACAGCTACTTTGATGCAAACAACCCATGGAAATATTTGCATCACCTCTTCAGTTCTGTGATCTGGGTTGTGAGTTGTATCATATGTGAGCAAATAATGCAGAAATAGAGATTTATAAACAAAGTGCTTAGTAGTAATCACCTACTTATTTCTGAGAGGCACATTTAACCAGGAACAGACCAGCAGTTCCTTTCACCAAGCATCTGTGCCTCCAGCTTCAACATTTGTTCAGTCTAATGAAATTCCTGAGCATACGTAACCTTGTGGTGAATCAATCTGGCTATGACACAGGAAAAGACACTGTTTACACAAACAGTTTCATGTGCACCACAACTAACCACTCAGTTTGCCATTGCCTAGACCTTAAGTATAGAAAATGCACTGCTGTCTTTGCTTACTCTTTGCTTTTAAACAAACAAATGCAAACTCTAAGAGGGGTAATATTAAAAATGGTATTAAAAACAGGAATGTAAGGAAATCCAAAGATACTTTTTCACATCATGCACAAGCCATGGCACACTACTTATATACACATGCAGACTACATGAAGACATATTTTACATCACATTAAAATTAACTTGCCTTTTAAAGAGGAAAAGATGAAAAGAACCACCTAGAGACCGCTTTGTTGATACATGGAATGTTTTCTCTGGTTTTCAAATTTGCTGCCAACAACTTAGTCTTTTTAACGATATTTACTATTTCTAACCCATTTCACTGTTTGCTCTGCCCTTCGACCACTTCCCTGCTCCCAGCAAAGGCAGCTCCTTGGCACTGTGCTGCTCATCAGGGGAGCAGACCCGCTGCACTGAGAGATGACACAGCGAGCAACGTGTCCTGCAGTAACTCACTGTGCTTACTGATTTTTACTTCTCTCACATTATCTTCTGCTGCCTCCCTTGTTAATACCTTTCCTGTTCTCCGAAAGTAGTAATCCTCTTTTCTTCTATTAAGCCTAATCAATTAAAACTCCAAGGCAACTGATCTCTACTTCTCTCAGGCTTGAAGGATGAACATTCTACTTCAGACCTGAGGAAGTGAGGAAGTGCCCCAAGCTTATGTGTCTTTTCCAACCGGATCATCTGACTTTTGATTAAAAGGTATTACCTCTCCTTACAGACCTAGCCTTTCAATTTTCCACATGGTATTGCTCATCTAAAAATTCTACTCTGTTTTCTTCTCTGCACCACAGCAGCCAAATACTATTGAGAGAAACTCCACTGCAAAGAGGTATCTAATTATTTGGGTTAAACATTCCCAGGCATGTAACAAAGTGGTGGAGAAGAAGAAGAAGAAACTAAATGAAGAGAAATTAAAAGAAACCAAAGCCCTTGGTATAAAGAGAACTGCATGCCAGGAGTCAGAAGAGTTGGGATGCAAATTCTCCATGTATCAATACTTGCAGGCAATCACTCACCTTTTTATAGAGAACAATGACCTTTTATGATACAATGGCGACCCAGCTTAGAAAAGTAAATGGAAAAAAGTATGAAAAAAAGAGACTTTTTATTATTCCTTGCAATCAAAATGTTAAAATTTAAATGATCTAAAAAAGCATCTCTTCATTAAAGAGTTGATGAAAGTGTAGGTCAGTCCTATTATCCTTTTAAATTAATAAAAAATTCCTGATCTTTTAAAATTCAGAAGAATAATGTATATTTAAAATATTCTGTAATTACTGCAAAAGTATTAATTAACAGTTCACAGATGCATAAGTAGTGAGATGAAGGAATAAGCCATCTACTCACTATAAATATAAGCTTAAAAAATCATTTTATAGCATTTTTGTATCTGTATGATGTTAGGCAGGTCATAACACTAGTACTTTCCTCTGAAAACCTAATAATTATTAACCTTTTTAATTTTTAAGCTGAATATTGACTTTGCAATAAATTGGAGTAAGTTCAATCTTACAGTCAATTCCAAACATGAAAGAGTTTCTCTTCCAGCCACACTGACCATTAGCACTAATTTACAGATATTTTCTTAGGCTTGACTCAAAGAGAAGTTTGAATTATCTTACTGCGAACGATTTTAAGTAACAGCACAATAATTCATATATAAAGCACAGAATTACAGATACATAAAGTCACTATTTTCTCTACCAAACCATAAAAGGATATTAAAACTTATTCAAATTGCATGGGAAAACATTAATAAATACAACACAATCCTCCTTCCACAATAAGACCCCCAAGTAGAGAGGAAAACTATGGGATCCAATACTCTTTAATTCAGCCCTTCAGAAAACGTGATGGCTTTGCTTCTATGGTTTAAAACTGTTTTTATTAAATGTTATTTTGTTACTTTTTTTTTACTTTTTTTTTTTTTTTTAATGGGCTTTCTGGTTAGTTTTTCCCATCAATAGCTTTGTACACCACCCTAAGCTCCCAGAAATCTCCCTCTTCCCACCACAGGAGTCAGAATTGCAGTGTAGCCAACGAACTCCTCATTCCCTGAGCACAGGGGAAGCTGCATGACCAGGCAGGGATCTCCTGCTCCTCCAGCCCATGCTCTCCTCTCCCCCTGGCAACAATGAGCCAAGACAAATGGTTATGCTGCACCAGCACCATGAGAAGGATTGTACTTTCTCATCCTGGCATCCCAGAGGGAGGAAAAGAGATAGAGGTGAGAAGAGAGACGTGTTTTCCACAGTGTATGCTGCAGAAATGGATCAACAGACTGGGGTGAGGGTGGAAGGTCCATTGGTACAGGAAAAAAGCACTCATGGCATGTGAGCTGTGGGGACCTGAGCTGGAAGGGAAGGACAGAGTTCCTTCTATCCCCAAGTTCCAACATGGTTGGAATTTGCAGTGTCAGGATTTCATGGGGACAACAGAATGTGGACCAATACATTCTCCCACAGGTTGGTGAATGAGCTACAGAAAAGCTGTTAAGAAAAGGGACATGCATGCTCGTGTAGGTAAAGGAAGCAAATAGATGCCCTGAAGCAAAGAGGGATATTAAAATAAACCAGAAATCTTTCTAAAAATCACAACTCTGAACTTCTCTATTTCATAACAGCTTCTCCCAACAGTGCAGAATGTTCCTTCCAGTATCTCTTTAGCAACAGAGAGAATTAATCATGCAGGCAGTCATAGCCTTTTTGTGGAACCACACTCCAGCACAGCATCCACATCACGACCAGAATCTGGGCACAAACTCACATCCCCAGAGCTGTATCCCTCTTTTACTGTCTCCAGAAACTCACACCACCATAGTACCATACACAGGAAATTAGGAATATCAGATAATGTATTTATGAGGTTGATGTTTAACTTCCAAATGCAGAAACGTTGGATTACTTCCTATGGTTTTTATATGTATGTATAAAGATAGAAACCTCCTCCAAACTAACCCTGAAGCACTGTCAAGAAAATTATTTCAGGATAGCCTTTTTATGTGGACAGCAAACACCGCCCGGTCCAAAAGATCATCCATGTCACATAGTGTCACATGTCTGTTTAACTACCTGATAGAATAGTCATTTGATGTTCTCTGGTATGATCAAAGAAAAAAATTAAAGAAAAAAGGAAAAAAAAAAAAAAAGAAAGAAAATTTGAAGCACCCCAAACAAACCTAAGTAACATCCCAAGTAACTTTCTTCCTCAGCATTTTTCCAATTATAAGGATAAAATAACAATTGTATAGATGTTAATCACAAGCATAAAAATAAACCTTTACAGAAACTTAGTATTGCTGGCTCACAGTTTAATTTTTATTTTTATAGTTTAATTTTTATTAAACTGTGAGGACTCAGGCATCTAGGGGGCTGCCTTCATCATGCAATAACTCAAAACAGAAAAGAGTAAACTCATTAAATTAAGGTCTGCAATGGAGGCATAGCTGAAGAAGCAACAATCTGCTGGAGTCCCTCCACCCATCAGGCTCCTGAGTGTTATCTGAAAACCTTCCTGGTCTCTGAGTGACCAGCCTCACATTCTGATTGTGTGCCATCCAATTTCTACTACTCTAGACCTCAATATAATGCAACTCTTGTGGAATTCCAACCCTCCAACATACCAAAAATGTCTCCCAGTGCTACGCCATCAGCAGGTTTTCATAACTACAATTTCATTTTGTGTGTCTGCGCAGCAAGGTCAATAATGAAAATATTTAATAAGATCTATCCCAGTATAACCTTCAGAGTAATTCGCCTGCCAGACCTCTCATTACTTTTTTAATACCCTTTGCCAAATCCAAGAGTCTGATTTTTATCAGTTCTTACTAGAATCTTACACTACTTGTTCACTAAAAAGAGACAACTTTTCCTGCTGATCAGCTTTCCCCCCCCATTTTTTATGCTGTCTGTTCACACCTAACCTTCTTTTTAAGGTGGTTACTCATCCTCTGAGGTCTACAGCACTTTCCTTCTAAGGTTTTAATCTCATGAGCCAGATGCTTAAGCTGTGCTCTGCAGGCCCTTGTTAACCTTCAAAAAGAACACACACTTCTTCGCATGAAGATTTACTTGCCACAGCAGCCACTGGCAAGAAGCCAAACAAAAAAGACAGAGAAAAACTCTTATATTCATATCAGCTCTAAAATAATTTTAAGAATGGAAAACACTGGGAAAACAGACTATTCTGTTCTCTCAAAAAGAAAAATAATAATAATTAAAGAAAAAGAACTCTGTACATAACAAAATCTCATAAGAAAACTGTGTCCTACCATCAAGAGATCCAGTTCTTCAATCAGCTATTCCAATTTTAAAATAATAAAAATGCAGACGTGTATTTGGCTTCTGGTTCAATTTAAATCTGAAATTATACTGGGTTTGGAGAATTTTTTGATATGCAAAAGGTTCAATCACACAAAACAAACTGTCAGTGAATGATGGACTGGCTGCACGGTGCCAGACAGGCAGTGAATGATGCAGGTGGCTGTTTAATGCCAATACATGATGTCCAGCTTCCTGGTAGCTCTGGCAGATGCCTCCTGCTCCCCCTGTAAGGATCTGCACTTATTTTTAAGTCTTATTTTTAACCAGTTCAGGAGCTGGATTATAAAAACTTCATCACACTAAATTTAGATGTATTCCAACAGTGAGAAAGACAAAGGCTCTTGTAAGAGGAGGTCTTAGTACCTGCAGAAAGCATCCATCTGGCATCACACTCATGAGGCAGGACAATACTGGCTTGCTTCAAGTCTTACAAACCTGACTACTGGGTGGGAACACAGAAAGCTGCTTTCTATTCTTGGCACCACCACTGGATTGCTAGATGTCCATGGCCAAATCTCTCTCTTACATTAAGTTACACTTTCCACCATTGTCTTCCATCGTATGTAATTGTCCTTATATTCTGCTGCAGGAAAACTGAGTTACTCATTCTTCTCTCTGCTCCCCACCCCACAACAAGTTCTCTCTCTATACTAAGAACCCAGTTTAAACCTCAAGCCTGAAGATACTTACCAATTACATGGCCTGCCCCTGCTGCCAGTCCCATGCTGCTGCATCCCCCCAGATACTTCAGCTTACATTCAGTTTCTGCTTGGCCACAAACCCCAGAACCCTCTGCTGACTTGAGATGTCACCTCCCTTGACATGCACGAGGAGTTTGGAAGATGTCTCTTGGCTGCTTGCTGAACTGAACACGATGTGAGCTTGCAATAGTGCCCTACCTATTCAGCCCTGTTCAAGAAGATAAAGGTTAAATGGCAGCATGTCCTTTGCAGCATTTGGTACTGTTAAAATTGTATTGATGAGTTACTTTAGAGGTTTGAAGTAGCTGTTTTTAAACAACAGGGCCTCACAAGGCTATAGCTTGGACGTACACTTAGAATTATAACAGGGCACTGTGCTTTTTGTTAAACAGTATGAAATAACTACAAAGACCAGGAAACGAACAAACAAACTAACAAATAAATAAATTGTAGGCACATGTTTAATAAATTTAAGCAGTCAAAAGTGGTTCTACACGATTCTTTAAACTGCAGCAGATTAAGCTTGGGCTTAAAGAAATAAAAATAAAGTTGTGAACCATATAGAATAAAGGATCTCAGAAAATATTTCAGCAATAACCACCATAGCTGAATTATTTCCCCTACCCAAATATCAAAGGAAAATAGCTGTCAAAAGTGTAAATTAAATCACTTTTAAATTGAACAGAAAATTATTTCCTATTTTCCACAGGTTATGATTTGGAGTGATCTTAAACCTCTGGAAAAGAATTTCCCAATTTTCAAGAATTCTGAAGCCCAATTACAAGTAATTATAGCTTTTCATTTTCAACATGATGAAATAATTTGATTCTTTTTACAAGAGGTCTGGTTTAGCTCAAAATAGACAAGTGCTTCTGCAATGAGTTAGTACACAAAGACAATAAAGATCATTCTCAAAAGAAAATCAGGGATACATGTTGGCTATAAATCATAAATGGAGCATTCAGGCAAAAATAGTTTGTGTGTTCTACAAATGCCACTTATTTCCATTGCACATGAGTGAGATAAAGTAAACAGACCACTGACAGTTTTGGCTTTCAAATACAAAATGGGTAAGATTTGAAAGAAGAAAAAGAAAACGTATGGCATAATCACTACTGTTAGATCTAGTTTTAAAGTATAATTTGGAGCAATAGAGTGCATGAATACAAGCTTTTCTATATTCTCATTACAGAAGAAAAGCAAGCTAAGACCATATAGCATTAAATTAAAAATAAATATTATTTTAAGTATCTTGTTTCCAGGTCCACTTGTTTCCTCTCCCCCCAAGAATTACCTTTTTTTTTTTTAAATTCTCTGGGAAAAGAAACTATATTCACTAAATTAGGGATTGCATTTCAGTAACACTCCTAAAACCTTTCACAGAAAAGCTAAAGCTGAACCAGCTCCCAGTCAGAGCAACCCAGTTCATTACCATGAGGCTCAACATGCTTTGCAAAAGGCCTGTTATAAGTGAAAACATTCCTAAAATAGCAGATAAGTTTGAATAGAATTATACCCAGACTAACGTGTCTTTGAAGCCAGATTTTGGGTACATACAAGACCACCTAGTTAACAGTAAGTGCAATAGGAAACCTCTGCACCTTTAGTGTTTAGAGACATGTGCGACATCTCCAAGTTGTAACCAAACGATGTAGCACACATAGCCAAGGGCAAGAGGAAAAGTTTAAATGCACTGTAACCAGTATCACTCAAATGCATTTACAAAAGAGAAGCAAACTGTAGACTTCTAATCAGGGAAGTGGAGTCTAATACGGAGCCAGAAAAATCTTACCACCACACTTCCCAAACTCCAGTCCAAGACGGGATGACAGCCAGGCTCTAATTTCCAGAGTCCCTACCTTCTGCTGGTTTGTTTGAAGGTTGCCTATTTACAGCATCACCCTTCCAAAACATGGGCCTTTGCACCTGTGTGCAAGCCACGGTGTGCACTACTGCACAATAGAAGTAGAAACTAAGATTAAAAATACCAATAGACACTGTGTTGTTTTTTTAAAGAACAAACAAAGAAAAAAAATCCTCAAAAACAAACAAACCGAAACAACAAAAAAACCCAAACAAAACCAAAACCCTATAGCATTTTTCTAACCTTAAAAGTGACAAGAGTATTATTAAGTTTAATTCTTTTCTATGTGGTCTCATGCTACACATTGGTTAACGGTGTGTACTGTGTTATAAAGTGACTGATACAAAATCAAAAACTATTTCTGCAATGTATCAAAGCACCTGGTTACTATTATGTTTTCACAAAGAAAATTAGTAGATTCAGCACTGACATATTCAATAAACCCAGGTTTTTCTTGTGGTCAGTCTTCTAGAAGTGAAGCAAATCTTCAAAGACTATTAAAAAAAGTGTCAGCCAAAGGCAAAAAAACCCAAAGAAAACAACATCAAAATAATAAATTAAAAAACCCAAACAACTGATTGTTTGAAATTGAAAATTGAAATTGAAAAACCTCTAACAATAAGGAGAACAAAATACAATTTTTGTTGATAGGCAATGCAAAAATTAGAAAAACTGAATTTACAGACAGTCGTTAAAGGAGCCTTTGGGGGTGGTGTGGGAACACAGCAGTTTGACTAACAGCAGATATATGGAGTGACAAAACACACCACCCAACAAAAACCTGGCACACTAGCATCAGAAAATTGACACACAACCTCCCTAGTCCCTCAGGCGAAATGGAAAGCCAGGCAGGACTTAGGCATATGATAGAATACTGAATACATCCATAATGTGTTTTATTAGTACGTCATCCCCCAAAAGAGCAGTCAACAAACTCCTTATTTTATATTTGCAGAGGCCAGGTATGGGGTGGGGTTTTTTTCCCCATGTTTGTCACCTGCTTCAGAGGACCAGATAGGGCAGTATGTTATAGGGCGCTATGTTATAGGAGTTACATACCCTTGTCTGTCTGGGAAGGTTAAAACATCAGGATAACGTTTGGCTGAAGGTTAAAGTAGTTTTGTGACTGTATAAGCAAATATTGCCCGCAGACTATGTTGGGGTTTTTCTTTCTGTAGCACTTAACAACGACATGGAAAAAATTCTAAGCAAAAAAGATTATTTTTTTTTTAACTTCCTTATTTCCACTACAAGACAGTATTTATTTTTATTAACATTTGCTTCTTGCCAGGCAGCTGATGCAATTAAAACTTGAAGTAGATTTTGAAGTGTGTACTATTTTCTCCAGTGTCTAACAGCCAAGAATATGTTCAAACACCCTTGGGTTATCTCATCTAGCAAGACCCGGTCAATGTGAATTGAAAGTGCAAGTAACAAAGCAGGAGGCTTTTGGCCTACATACAAAACTAAAATTATTCTTAATTAATAAGGAAATCAAGAGATGTTATTAATATTAGGAAATACATCATGTTTTTAAATATGGCAACTACTCCTCCCACATGCAAAGCCCTCTATCCACCATATGACCCTGAGGACAGGCAGCAGATCAGAGGACGGCTGAGGGGTCTGCAAAGATGAGGGTAACAGGAGTGGGTTAGAAAGTCCCCTGGCAAAATACACTTGGTCTGCAGGCTGTGAAGTGCCTCCAGGGCCCCCTGTTACACTTTCCCACGGCTGAAAGGTAAACATTACAAACCTTCAGTCCATATACGTTCAGATCACAGACTAAACACCACAGCCGGTCTACGGGTGTTCATACGGATGTCAAAATGCATTCTGCCAATTGCACTATTTTATCTACATTAAGGGATATTTAGAATACAAACAAATAAAGGGTAATTATAGTCTATTACTCAGCCTGAAAAACTATCAAGATACCTTCTTCGAGGAAAAAATATGCCTGCCTCCACTCCAATTTACTTTACCACTCAGAAGCACTATTAGCTCAGAAGTTTAGAAATTCACTATCTGCCCCAATTTTGGACACAGCAACCCAGTAGATGTGAAATCCAACCTTGCACGTAGCAAGGAAAGACACATAAGGCAATCTAGGGCCCAATAGGGCTTTGCTCACATCTCCAGAGAGGATGAAAGAATATCTGTAATATATAAGCAAGAAGTACAGTCATTCATTAAAGCAACTTGTTTTAGCAATTACAATCATCCCTGCACTGGGCACAGATGTGAGTGATGGAGAAACTTTAAATGTACTTTGATTTTACAATGATCTGTGCCTTCCACTGACCTAGTTTAAGGAGTGGTTTTACATAGTTTTATCTTCAGTGAGAAGCAGACATAAATAAATTATCCATCTCAATTTTGTTGGCAGTTTGTTGACGTACACCTGAGATGATGAGATTTGTGATGATACTCGCTGTTCTCCATCATCTTGGGACAACTGTTCTTCCAACTGTCTGGATGTCACATGGAGCACGTGGAGGGACCTACTCTGTGGAAATGTATACACATATCTTCCAGGGCCCTAGACATGGTATGTTCTTAGTTGTCAGTATATAAATAGTACCCTAATCTAGATGTTTCAAAGTGCAGTCTCTTTAAGTAATTTGTGACTAGCAGCAGCAGGAAAGTCTATAGGAACAAAACATCCTGAAATGAACCCTGATAAAGTAGAAGGGATACACCAAGACACAGATAACACAGAAGAACATTAAAAGTTTAGGAGACATATAATATTCTTTACAGTCAAATCGCTTCTGTCTAAACTGGAGGACACATCTTAGAGAAACGTGTAAAAACAAAGTAAAGATTTGAGACAAACTGCATGGCATTTCTGTGACTGTGCTTCCATCAAGTGCCCAGACTCACACACACTTCATTGGCTGAGCCTGGGACACTGCATAGTCACTGCACTTAAGCAATCTCTGGAACCCATCTTCACAAGAAGCCCTCAGAAGAAGCCCTCCATTGATTTGTAACTGGTTTGCTTTTTTTTTCCACAGGGCTCCATGCAAGCACAGCAACTTCCAGCACTGAACATTATTCTGAAAATAAAATTTAATCTGCTGTTGACTAAAATCTTAGAACCAAATTCTCTCCAATGCAATGACAACAGAATCTCAAGGCTCATTACAATGGCTTTGTAATTAGCCAGCAAAAACCTCTCAGAAACTCTAAGTTGAATACTGTGAAGTTGAGTTTCTCTTCTGTGAGGCAAATCCCTGAAACAAACAGATTAGTCACAAGGCCCTTAAGGCAGAAAAGTAAGGAAATCTTCTGTTCTCTCCAACTCTTAGCACAAGGGACTTCCAATGAAATTTGAACGTTAAAAATAGGCAATACTCTATCAAACAATTCATAATTAGACAGTGGAACTAACTGCTACAAAATGTCATTAAGGCTGAAGACTTAGCAAGGCTGGAAAAAGAATTAGACATTTATACGGGGTAACAAAAACATCCAGAGCTCTAATAATTTTCCAAGATCTATTAAATATCATGCTCTAGATTTTAACCAAACTCTAAATAGACAAAAAATAGATGCCCTTGCATCTTCCTCTGAAACCCCCATGGCTGATCACTGGATGCTAAAAAGGGACACATGGGTTAACAAGTCCAATTTATCATGGCAATTCACTCAGAGTTTTAAACAAAACAAGTTGATCCACAGGCTGCAGCTCAAAGTGGCTAATGGTCATGGTGTGTGAACTCACAAGAATCTGAGAATAAAGGGGAATGAGAAGCAGCTTCTCATGGCAGCCAAATATATATAAAGTGGATTGTAATGACAAGTTTAAGTGTCAACACTACGCTAAGAACTAAGCCACAGAAGACCTTTCTTCTTCAATACAAAGAAGAAAAGGAGGGAAAAAAAAAATCAAGAGTTTATTTGACTGTTGCGTTATAAACCTATTAAAAACACAAAACAAACCAAAACCCATTAACAGTGAAACATACATGGGTAAAATAAAACTGACTTCAGAACTGAGGACTGTTTTAAGTTTAAAAGGTTTTTTTCTGCCACCACTTCTTCGATCTTTCCTTCTACAGGGATGTAGGCATCCCTGTCATATCTGTTGCACTTCCCCACATTGTGTTCTGTCCTTGCTTCTCCATGTCCCAGAGGATATTCTATCTTTTACTTTTAACCTCCCTTACCAGCTCCACAAGAGGCAGACTGTGAAGGGTCATATCCAGACTGACACCTCACAGAACAACCAGGTACCTACTGGCTCCAGAAGGCAAAATTCAACAGTAGAAGTGAAGTGGAAAAAAATAAAAAAAAAAGTGAGACTCTAGCCATAATGCAGATAGCATAAAAACACCAGGTCAAAAGGTTTCAGGGGAAGATGTGGAATTAAAAATGTGCAATACCAAATCCACACATACTAATCTCTGGGTGTTAATAAACCCATCTGTAAAATATGAAATAAGGTTCTACCAAATGAAAAAACCACCACATTGATAGTTCCTATAAAACACGGGTCAAAAGATTGACTACCTGTGTAAATATTTGAACTACATACTGTAAGTAACATTTCAGCCTCTGCATGCAATTATTAAATATTAAGTAAATAGCCATGGATCATATGTACAAAGGTGAATGCAAAATGCAGCAATATTTAAATTAAGATCAAAAGAAGAAACAGCCCTTTGGTGCTTTTCTTTTGAGTGTGGTGGATAATAAACATTCAAGAGCTTTCCAAGGCCTCAGAGCAGATTGGATCAGTTTCTTTATGTTTCCTTTTCTAGTCTTGTCACGGAAGCAACCTATCAAAAGATACAACCTGCAACTGGGAGGCAAAGAGAAACATTGCACCTCCCTCCAGTCCTTGAAGACTTTTCCTCCCCCTAAAAAAAAAAAAAAGCAGAAGGGCAAATCTGATGCCTTGCACAGAAGTGTTCAAATCAAGAAATTTGACTCAACTCATGGTCCTCTACACTGAGAGTTCAGACTAATCCAGCAGGTCTGATACAATAAGTCACCAACTCTTCATAAGTTTATTTATTATTTTTTTTAAATCTTTGAAGACCTTACCCACAAATGGTAAACAGTTGTATAATATTGACAAGACTCAACTCACAATGAGTGCCATCTGCACTAATTTTTTCCTCAGTCTATTAACTTAACCAACAAAATCCTATTTTATAATATAACCTCTATGCACAAAAGTAGGAAATTACCTTCACAATCATGAGGGCAAATAAAATTAATCCATAACTAAAGAAAATTGACATGATAAACTTAACCATATCAGAAAGAAAACTAAAACTCAAGATAAGCCACTGAAGGCACTATTTTTTAAAAATAAGTTTTTTTGCATTTTTGGGTTGTTGAAGGTACTTGATTTTGGTTTTCTTGAAGTATTGGCAGGTAAGCCGGAAAGTCTAAAGTCCTTGAATGAACTGATACAGTGTAAGTAACATTTAGAATCATCTAACTAGCCTTTTTTTTTTTTTTAACATGTGATTAATTTCATGAAATAATGCCAACAATTTTTCATAAACTATAATGAAGTCTAAGAATAGGTCCCTGTATAAATTGAACACAGTAGTCACATATTTTGTGGGTAGATTAAGGATAAAACTGCTAGTTCCATGCTGTGCCAGATGAAAAGGAACTGTTTGAGTACTTTACGGCATGCATATTTAGTAGGCTATCCAAATTATTTATAAAACTTTGGGGAAAAAAATTACTATTTAAGGAAAATAGTATCATTCAGTGAATAAGGAACAAGAAGAAGAAGAAATCCAGGTTCCATTCTCAGCTTCCAAGAGTCCAGTCAAATCCCTTTTTCCTGTACAGTTTCTGTATCTATGCAATGCAGGTAGAATTTACTAACTTGGTAAAACTCTTCAGAATCTGTACATGAAACCTCTTGACACAGAACTGAGTATTTTGGTAGAAAAAGATTTGCTGACTTGCTGCAGGAATTCAACATCTTAACAGTGTGTTGAGCAGCATGGTATATTTACCATGTTTTGTATGTGGAAGCAACACACGTATTCAGCTCCAGCTCATCCCACTTAGGAAAATCCCAAGGGAACAAGTAGGTGAGCTGAATAAATATGTAAAGCCACAGAAGATTTCCTGGCAGTTGGACAGCTACAATTAACACAAAGCAAACCAAGGCTTTACTACCTTCAGCCATCCTTCAGCCATTCAGAGACACCCCTGTCATCAGAGAATGAAGCAGAGTGATATGAGGTAAGTACCAAAGAAAAAGCCTGTAAAATCTGCAAAACAAAATGGGCATTTACCTTAGCATCAGAACATAAATAAGTAGTAATGTTTTAATAAATGATGTAGGTGTAGGGAGCCTCAGCAAGCAGCTCAGCAGTTCCATGTAATACCAGTTTGGAAGTCTTCAGAGAGACTTGTCTACATGTTCTTATAGCACTGTAAAATGCAATTCACAATCCCTTTTGACAGCCTCAATTTAGACATATCCACCTTTACAGAAGGGACTATACGCTACAAATAACTGTCACAACTTATTGAAGAGCTTAGTTACTTCTAGATAACTAAGAAGTCTCTTCATATTGAGCATGTACAAAAAGATCTCCTAAGAGGAACACAAAAGATATACAGAAGAAATTAAGAACAAAGGTTTGCTCGAAAAATAAAGCTCATTATTAACTTTTCTGAAATTGAGATTCTGTCTTTCAATGGACCTCAATGGAAAGCCTCATTAAGAACTTGCCACTCAGTAACATTTGTACTGTTATTAATAATGAAGAAACATATTTGAAAAATACTATGCAGTTACAGTCCTGTAGAGATCCAGTAATCAAGTATTACTATTAGGGTTAAAACCAGAATTGATACTTCAAGAAAGAATAAATAGAAACTGATCCATATAGTACCAGGTTTTACATTGAAAGAAGGAATACTGCTGCTGTGGTGAACTCCAAAGCAAGAACAGCTTTTATTTAAACCTTAAAAAAAAAAAAAAAAAAAGGAAGCAGTCAAAAACATGACCTAAAAGTCCAGATGTTATTTCCAGGCTCTTTCACTTCTCCAGAAGATGGCACTGCCCATTCTCTCCATGTCCAAGACAGCTAGAATATTACTGGAGAAGGAGCTACAGCCTTTTACACTGGAAAGCTAGAGGCACAGAAGATAGCAAGCACTCTTGCTTACGAGGGCATTCCTTACCAACTCTTACTTTTTTTCTCTCCTTGAGTCCATGGGGCTCTTCATCTGCTTCACAATCTGCCCAGAATATCTTTCTCCTCCTACCAGTTGCCAACTGTTCATTCACGTGAATAGATGCAGCAGTTGTTTAACATCTTTCTGAAGGATGTTGTAATACCCAGCCTTTTCCCAGTCAGTCTGGGAAGGAGAGCCATACAAAAGGAGGATGTTTTTTACACCTAGTATTATCAAGGTGTCTATATGACTTCTTATCTTTGGAAAAAATACTCTAAAGCAAATAAAAGTACAACATTAGGAGAACCAAGGAGAGTAGAAACAGTAATGGACTAGACCCATCTTCTAGTGGACAGATGATGAACACAACTCCAGCTCTACCACTCCTGGTACCAGCAGGGCACGGTTAGGATACATGGAAAATGGAAGTGGACAGACAGGTAGCCAAGAAATAGAAATCTCTGTAGCGAAAGAGAACTAAACAAGCACACCTGAAGTCCCGCTTCCCAGGGCTCATCTGTGCACCTCCAACAAGAGTTCATCTCTGTCTTCTCCATACTCCACATCTGGTGGTTGCAGACAGCCATTTCTTCTTCAGGCTGAACAGCTCCAGCTCCCTCAGCTTCTCCTTGCACATCACTCAGGAAGCCTGAGGCCAGCTTGGGATCGGCTTGGTGGCCTTCTGCAAGACTCACTATTAAAGCCTTCCTTGTACCACGGAGCAAAAAATTGGACAAAATCCTTCAGATGTGATCTCAAATGCCAACTACAGGGGAAGAACCACTTTCCACAACCTGCCAAGGATGTTTTTTGCAACACAGCCCAGCATGCAAACAGCCTTCTTTGTTGTGAGGACACACTACTGATTCATGGTCCAGCTGTCCTCAATCAGAAAGAAGAACAGGGCCTTTACCTGCAAAACTGCTTCTAGCATGTCAGTGCCCAGATGGTCCTGCTGTGTGGGCTTATTCCACCCTAAATACAGGATTTTGCATTTGCCTTTCTTTGAACTTCATGAGGTTGCTAACAGCTCACTTGCCCCGAGTAGGTGCTACTCAAGAGCAGCCTGGTACTGGCTCCAGCACACTGACCACTCCCCCGAAGCTGCTCAACCTCCACAGACTTGCTAAGAGCTCAGCAAACCCATCTGCTAAATTAACATTGACACAGAGAAACCTAATAAGCACAATAATCTAGAATAGCCACTTCCATACCACTGAAGAGGAAGGAACACACAGATGGAACAGGCGCCCAAGAGAAGTGGCTACTGATTTATGGTGATTTTTGCACGCAGAAGAGTGTATCAGTCCCAAGTATTTGATGAATCCCCATAAAAGAGCCTAATGTCCATATACGAAACTTGATAGGCCTGACTTTACAGTCCTACACACTCAAACTTAAGTCAGCATTGGTTTAAGTTAATATGATGGATGGTAAACAACTGCAGTTCAGAAGCTGGCATGTTTAATTCTACCAATTTAGTGATGGGGGCTGGAAACCTCTTAAAATTGCCAGAGCTTATCTGCCAATACCTCAAGAAAAAAATCACCAACAAGCTGTTCTTGCAAGAAGAATTTTTTAAAGTGAATATGCATCTGACAAAATGCATGGCTGTTACAGTTCAAGAGATTTTGTAACAATTTCTTGCAGATCTTAACCACCTTTGACTGTCTGACTTTTGATTTACCTGAATAAGAGAATAACAAGGTATTTTTGCCCTTAATAGGAAATGAACTGAATTTGAATCCTGAATTTCTCTTTTACAGCATGATATGGCCTTAAGAACAAGTGGAAAGATTTAAAGATGTTATGCCTCCAAGAACTCTATGTTCATACTGAGACAAGAAACATCAGTGTGCTACACAAAATAGATTTTAATGCCAAATCAATCTCACCAAGAGCAATGCAAAGAGACTCGCATGACCAATGCATTTTCTTTGGAATGATTCCAACAGAGGAAACAAGAGGAAAGTGAAAAAGCCAATTTCTACCCACAAGATTTTTCCAGCATCTCCTACAAAACGTTTTCTTTTCTCTGCATAGAAACAAATCCGGACTATGGCACTACGACAGGTGACAGTCAACAGGAATAGCAGATAGGGGCCTTTTTTAACAGGCTAAAGATGAGCTATCAAGCTTAGCAGCTAGAGATTCACTCAAGAGAAATCTTCAAGCCTCCAATCAATACTGCTTGCAAATTCTCTGTTTGACTGACAAGGAGAGAGGGAAGGCAAGGGAGGCCAACCCATAGCCTCAGCC
This sequence comes from Ceyx melanurus, assembly GCA_024611195.1. Classification (NCBI taxonomy): domain Eukaryota; kingdom Metazoa; phylum Chordata; class Aves; order Coraciiformes; family Alcedinidae; genus Ceyx; species Ceyx melanurus. Next base: position 8,774 of record JANHGL010026091.1, on the reverse strand, counting down.
TCCCCAGGGAGCAGAATGACATCTGCAATCAGTCCCTGCAGGGAGCAGAGGGCGAGGGCCACGGCATCCTGCTTTGCCGGCCTTTCAGCACACACGAGCTGTCTCGGAGTTTGAAGGCTGACTTGTCTGGGATCCCCACCACCAACTGCAGGAACCGGCTTCTCTGGCCCATCCTCTGCCCATTCCTAAAACAAGCTTTTGCTCTATCCTGCCTTCAGGAGGGATCCAAATATCTTCATGCAACACCTTTAGTACCTAACTGAAATACTCTGATTGGGAACCTAGATATGACGGCCATGAACACTGCGCTGCTTCTGCAGGAAGCGGTATGGTGGGCACCTGCCTGGGGAGGGGAAGACAGCAAGACACGGACATGCAGCAGATCTTTCCAGCAATACAACCGAGAAACAAAAGGATCAACAAATGCAAGATACAGCATTAAAAACCCCAAACCCTGAATGGACCTGGAGGCGAGCTGGCAGCCCTTCCAATCAGAGCAGTAGTGAGTCACCAAAAAGCTTATATTCCTTCAACCCCCATTCTGCACTTACCTCCCTTTTCTAATTTTTGGTTAAACATCCTCTGCTGCTTGTAATGAACACAGTTTCTGTTTCTATAAAGCACAAACACTTCTCAGACTAGGCTATCAGCAACCTGTAACAGGCAGGTATCTCAGTACCCGGAAGACTGTAGTTTTAAAGATCTGACAAGGAATAATATCTGAACTTAGGTGGTAATTAAACTGTCTGAGCAACGCTAAGAACAGATACATTATCATTTAATATCAGAATCTAAGTACTATTAGAGAACACAAAGCACCTCTCCACACAGGAAACACACAAAATGGAGCCTTCTCTTGCTGCTGGGAGCTCAAAAGAAACTGGTACGTTTGATCACATATTTGACATCACACTATTGCTCCTACTGACTACTGCCAGCTTTCCTGTGCAGCCATGCATCTATCAATTCACCGATCTCATACAACTTTAAATTCCTTTCAGAAAGAAATTTTCCCATTAGTCATTTATTATATAATGAGTCACAGTACAATTTCTTCGATGCTACACTGAGCTTTTAGTCTGGGGAGGTGGTGGGGAAGGGAAAACAAGAGACATAAAACTGAGCTAACTAGCCCTCTGTGATTATACTGGCTGGGGGGGGAGGGAACAAGAAGGAAAAGAGAAGTTAAAAAAAGTTCCAAGAAATCCACCAAATTTAAAAGTTACATTTTATGTTTTGTGGCTTTATAGATTACAGGGGGGAGCTTATAACAAAAATAAAAATCCTGTCAAACGGCCGTCTTCTGTCACATGCAATATTTTCATGATTAGTGAACACAAAGCATTTAAAAGAGAAATTCAGAAAACTTCACAAGAAATACAAATGTACCTGATAGGAAAAGAGACAAAAGCATTTAATTCTTTGAAATACCCAGTAGTGTCCTAAAAATAGACTGAAGCTGTAAATGTAACTGATGCTCAGACAAATAGTTTCAGTATTTGATATTACACTATTCGAATATTTTCTTGCTGCTAACTTAATTCTCAACTGTATCTGAATCAGAGATCAAACTTTCGTATCTGCTAGGGCAAGGAGCTTAGGAGTTACTTTGTGGAACCTTTCTAGATCTCTCATAAGGTCCACTTAAACTGAACTAAGGGTTTGTAAAAATCACCATTTCCTGTATTTTTCTGACTTCAGTGTACAGCACAAAGAACACATCTTCATGGGAAACAGACAGAATGGACCCTCCTCTCTTCACAAGCACACTCTTGGCTGGGCAGTCAGCATCTCACAGCCACTTCTGCTGACTAACTCAGCAGAACACTCAGCAGTACACTCCGCCGCTATTATTTTTTCATTAGACCACTTACCAACAAATTAATTGTGCAAATTGAGAACATCTTCGGTTTGACGAAATAAATTCTTAGCTACAGGACAATTGACTCTACCAGAAAATAACTCAGTATTTTAGAATAGTAACTATGGCCAGAGAAAAATACCTATGTCTGGAGAACTGTCCACAGATCACCTCCTCCTGCTGCCATCTCTTCTAACCAAACCTTCAGCTCAAAAGAGGTAGACATTCATTGCACTCATCAACTCCTAATGATGTTGTCTATTTTATACACTATAGCATCTTCTGTTTCCCCTACAAAACAAAGCCAGACCCAAAATCTCTAAGAACTCACAGAAGCGGAGTATTAAATAGCATGTGGGCAGCAAAGTATACAAATTAGAAAGTGCCAAAACCAACATTCTTTGGGTGAAATTACATGAGTTCCATGATGGATAGTAGATGATCACAGTATTTCCTTCAGCCTGAAGTCTATGAATCTGTGCCTAATTCTGCCTATTTCCATAAACACACTGAATCTTCAGTTAGAAGCATCACATTATTTTCCCCCATCATCCCTAAACAGGCGACAGGTCAACCTGGGAACACTCCAGACAGCTGCCAGCGGAATTACTGTATCATATACTGCAAAAAAATAGAAGTACTCATTTGAGTTGAAAAATAAATTAAATACTCCATTGCTGATTTACAGCCCTGTGTCTACCTCTCAAAAGCTATCTTCTACCCAACAACATTTCTTTTTCATCTTGAAATTATTATTACCAAAATCAAAATACTGATCTTCCTCTTGAAGTTCTATATTCTGTTTTACCACCAGTCTCTGCTACTTCTGGTCTTCATTACTCACAGTTGAGTTCCTTAGTTGGTAATTAGTTCTTACTCCCTTTCCTTTCTTCCCTACAGCAGCAGCAGCAGCAAAGAGCTATATAATTTAATGTTCAAAAATAGCACACGTATACAAATACTACAAAAGGAAATATGTGACTAGACTAGTGTTATTCTGAAGTTAGTATCTCTCATTTGAGCCTGCTGCCTTCAATGGGGCTAAGAATCATGTCTTTGTATGTAGTTCTATATCAGTTAACAGGGAAGTAATTTTGAGTAAGACGTTTGGCTACTACCTATTTTACATAGGATTAAGCCCGGAATTAGTGGGAACAGTCAGCACTGGCACTATCACTCTGAGATGTCACAATAATTCTCCAGGTGCCACTTCTCAATCAGAACCTGCTCAGTGGAAGTTCGCACTGTGAGCATCTCCCAGAGAAAGAACGGGGGTCACAGGCTGCTGCCTCCTTCATCAAGGCTCTTGAATGCATGTGGCTGCATGTCTGCTGTTAATCCAGAAATCACCTTGTCCTTTTTTTGCTGTAAGAAGTCAACACACACTCTAATAAATGTAGTTAACCTAACAGCCAAAACTCAGGCAGGAAACATAGTTAGCTCAATATAAGTCATCACTGACAAGCAGAAAACATGCAGAAACCCAGGTTTAAAAGAAAACAGCCTTAGAGACCTGAGTCTCATGGAATAACAAACCTATGTTTTTCCCTACTAAGTTGAATCTTGTTCTTTTGAGTATTGATCCCTGATATGATCAAGAAAAAGGGAATAAAACCCTCAGGAGCAAGTGGAAATAGATCAAAGTATTTGTAAAATTATCAAAAATAAACCGTTATGTGTGACCACACAGTTTGCTACCTGTGAATAACTGACTGTCTTCCACAAACAATACAAGGTTGCAGACGTTACAGAAATACAGTTGCATTTCAGCTGGCAGTTTGATGCAGCGCACTTGCACATGACAACACATTGATTTTACTTCTACCTCCATGCAGACATCTACGTAAAGAAATCCATTAGGCAGACAGTTCTCATCTCTATTGACTGACAGAGTGACAATCGAATACTTTTCACCTTCCAAACTGACTGACAGCTAGACACTTAAACAAGCCTTCAAGTTGCAATAATAGTATGAAACACTTTCAATTACCTGAATCAAACAAATCCATGATCCCACTAGTTGAATGTATTTTTCTGTCTGCTGCTATGCCTGGATTGGTTTACATTGTTATTTGGGCAATTCAGATCCCTAACAAGAATGCTGCAAACAAGCAGCAGCTCGGGGTTTCTAAACAATGAGTTATACCTAAAGTAGACTTACTATACGCATTTTTGTGACCAGGAAAAAAAAAATAAATTAAAATGCAAGCAGCCCTTTGAATCACTTCCTTTCAGCATAGCAAGGAAGCAAACCTTTTAAACTTACCAAATTGTTTAAAAAGAACCCATAGGAAACAGTTACATCATTTGGTGTCTTTCTAATATTAGTAAATGTTAAATGTCAGCCTGCCTCTAAGAGGTGAACGTGGGTTTTTTTGTAAAATAAAATGGTATAAAACACTATTTTAACTTTAGATATAAATATATGAACACTTTGTCCAGTTTTCTAATTCAAATTCCAGGTATTTGTCTAAGTAATTCAATTTTAAATGAATGAAATTCTCTCCAATTAAAATCAAAATTATTTAGGGCATAATAAGAAACAACTGAATTTGACAGAAAAACAGTAATTTAGGAAATTAAATTTTTCAGATATGACAGCTTATAAGTAATCAAAACCATATATATTTGCATTTTACAATTTCTAGAATGAATAACCAAGGATGGAAGTATCTAATGTTATGTAGACATCAATATGTGTTGCTGCAAGACATTCAGCATGATCAGACTGAAATATCTAAATGAACATGCTTATGAGTTAAACATATACACTGCGTAACAGGCAAACAAGTAGGATCAGGGTGCGCTCTAATGTACTGTAATTGGGTTGACAGAAATAAAAGGAAAAGTCAGAGTCCATCAAGAACTGTTCAGTAAAAAACACACAAAAAGCAAAAGATTGTCTTTACAATTGAACAGTTGCATCAAAAATGGTCAAAGCATTTTAAAATACATAATTTTATGTTCTGAGAAAACAAGAACTGAAAATAAACCATGTTTCCATACACTTCCCTTACAAAAAAAAAGGCTTTTAAGCCATGTTATGTCTAAGGAGGTTGAGTACAGTTACTAACTTTTTCCCTCCCTCTCTATACGCTGCTTGTTTTGTTTGGAAGACAGGCAGGTAACAGATAAGCTTACAAAAACCCAGCATTGCTTGGCAAGCTCCCAGTTTAAATGTACACAATCCTAAGAAAGAAACAAACAAACAAAAAAAAATAGTTTTTGTCAAACAACAACCAGATCTTAAAATAAATGTTAAAAAACCCTACCCCCCTAACAAACAAACATACAAACAAACAAACATCCCCCCAGAATCTACCCTCTGAATCTGGCAAATTACTCTATGTTAAATCAACAGCATTTGAAATCACATACAGTACTCTTTGCTATTATGAAAATAGTATTTTAAAAGATCTTGCAAATAATATCACAACACCGGTTTTACAGTATTAAAAAATTAAAGGATATCGAAGAACACGTTTTATCAGTTTGTTCCTCAGAAATTAAATAATTAGCAAGAAAACATTATTTGAAAATGATAATGTTCTTCTAAGGTTACTGTGTTTAGTGTTTCTTTTTTTTTTTTAATCAGTCAATACTATTTGAAGGCGTCAATATAGAATTTACTGTGCACACAACATAAAATGACTCTTTCAGAAGAGACTTGCTGTTGCACACTATACAGCAAATTGATTTTCTGAAAAGGAATGCAGCCTGTACTTAACCTAACAGTGTAACCTTGTTGTACTACATGAAAAGGGATCATGCATATTGATTTCTTTATTACAATTCCTCTTGTGATCAGTAAACATTCGTAAACCCTTCTTCTTGGAAAAAAAAAGTATTTTTCTACTTTGAAACTAGCAAATATAAACAGGCTTCGATTTTGAATTCTGAGACTGCCCTTTTAACGAGGAGACAGATGACAGGCTATTCTGGTTTTCTTTGCCTGTTTTTTAGGGGTACGTTTTGGTTCAAGTTGAAAAAAAAGCAAGCAAACTGGATTGATGCCACTGACAAATCACTGGTTCTGTTAAACTTAGAAAGTTTTTCCTAAACAGAAGTTGTATCCTTGATGCACATATTCATTCCCCTTTAAAAATAACGGCTTGCGGACAAAAAGGGCAAAACAGAGAAAAAGAGGGAGGCACTATCACGGGGAAAAAAGTAAAGACCTTGTACAGTATCTACCCTGATAAAACTGAACTAGAATAATAATGGAACGCGAATTTTATATTGCTTTCTTTTGAACACAATTAAACTTCAGAGTCTGTTAACATGTAGTTTCTGGAATCGATGTAAGCAATTAAAAAATTTCAACCAAAATGTTTTGTGAGGCGTAATTACTATAAGGTCACTAGATATTATTTGGAGTCAGTTTAGTTTATCACATTACGACATGACAGGACGTGAGGCAAAAATTATAAATTCCTTCCCTAAATCTGTCCTTTTCTGATTTAGATGGATGAAGAATAATTAACTCTTAATTATTCAGATGACTTCAAGGCAGTTTCAGGATTCAGTAAAGAATGCAGTCATTTTAACCAAGGAAAGCAGTCTCCTATCATTTATCAAATCTTGCAACTTGACCAATGATGAATAAAAAAATCTATGTTTACCCATAGCCCTAACTGCTACCTTAGAGGTTGTTAAGCAAGGAAATTTCCTTTAAATTCTACCATATGCAAATTATCAGATGCAATTTGCATTTTAAAGTATTTAACTCTACATATTTATTGGATTTTGAGGCCATGCTGATCATTGATTTATGTGCTTCTGGCAATCATATTTCCATATTTGTATGATTTTGATGACAGTAATAATTCAAATATGCAGAAAGTTGTTCTTTGAACAATATCTTTAATTACGTCCTCAAAGCATCATTGTTTTGCCTGGTGTCCTGACAAAAATGGTTTGAAATGAGAAATGGCATTATGATCCGTAATGCACAGAACTACATTTGTCCTTTGCTGTCTGCTACCAAATGCACAGAAATGACTTTTCATGTTAACCAATCCTCAGCCCTAACCACTCTGCAAAGCCCAGCAACCTTGCACGTAAATACTTTATTAATTCTGACACACTTTCACGACAAATTCAATCACAGTTCATAAGATTTCTGTTCAAAATGCAAAACCTGCCCCATTTACTTTGCCGCTAACTCAGAAAGTTTTGCTGCCACGTTTTTTTATTAGAGTTGTCACAAATTATGTGCACTCTTATGAAAGCTATCAAGAACTGTAATCATTAAAAGATCCACAAATATTTTGCCCATTTACTTCTCAAATACAACCATCAGCCATGTCTTCTGTCACCGCTATCAGAACAGTTTGCTTTAATACAAGTTTGGTCACTGGAACACATGTATAAACTTCTTAGAATAATTGCTAACTCATGTACAAATATACAAGAGTAATGCATTAGCCTACACGATGAACTTGTGTTTTAGTTAAGCATTCCTATTTAAACTAATGTTCATTTAAATATTGTGCAAAAGTCAAATATTATCAGAATAATATAACACTTTACTTTAGTGTAGCATAGATTTACTAGTTTGCTGTTTCCATAAGTAGTGTTCTACATAATACTCTCTCTGCCTCGTTCAGGGACAATCTAATATTCAAAATAAAATAAACAACAGACCCTTTTTCAAGTTATATATAATTTAAGAAGACTCTGTTTCTTTTAAAAAATGCATAAGTAGTTCCATAAATAGAGTTGAAATTAACCTAAATTTATCAACATTTTTCCATCTGTAAAACACACAATATTAAATTCTTATGGAATCATTAGGCATCAACTTTGCTTACTCAGAACCAAAACATACTGCAGCATGAACGGCTGGTTTTCTCTCTGATTTTTTTTTTTTAAATATGTGTTACAAAAAGAACCTCCTTTGTATACTCCATCCTGCCAGAGAGGCGACTGCAATAATGAAGGTGTGTAGCAACTGTGATGATCGTTAAAAAATAAAAGCAAAAACAAAGGAGAAATCCTCCACTCTTCACAATAGTGGCCTGCAAATACCTCAAAACAATAGTTTTTCTTCAGGAAGACTTGAATATTTTATTTATGGCTGTTGAACACAAATTTAGTGCACACTATAACTGTATAAAGCTCTGATTTATTTTTTTATGAGAGCACCCCAGGCAAACAAACATGTAATGTAGACCTGATGTCAGCCACCCTAATACACTTGTTACATTTTTTTTTTTAATTCCCCAGGTGGGAAGAAAAGGATTCTCAAGTTTGTTTTATCTACTACTTATCTCACTTAAATATAAGCTTCTCTGCTCAGTAAATAAAACAACATGGGTGTAATTTTGTTTGTGTCATCCTTTAAAGAGACATTGACTATTTTGTTGACTGTTACAGCACACCACCGTACCGAGTCTAAACTCACTTAACTACCAAAATGAATTTTAAAGACAATTGCACTTTTACTGTGATTCTTGATTCACTGTAACGTAAATATCTTGTCTTGTTCCAAGCAGGCACACTGTTAGTAAAATACATGACATTTGCTGAACAACCTTTAAGGAAATAATTAGATAAAGACGAGCTGCTGTTATTCAGCCCCTATCAGATTTAAAATGTTTACCTCTTTACCAGACAGGTATGATGCACTTGCTATCAAAATTATGCAAATAAGTTTACCATTAACTAGATCTGTTAGCAGTATTACAAGTAAATACACAAATCTGCAGGGGAAAAGAAAAATTTTAAAAATCATTTTTACTTATAAAAGGTCCCACGTTTTACCTTTAAATCCTTCTAAAGATCATAAAGATAAATGCCTGTGCAATGTTTGAATCTATTTATAACACAGAAATGCCGCTGCTGCCGCTGCTGCTGGAGGTGAAGCTAAAGCAGCGTTTTCACAGGCAAAGTGGAAAACTGGCGCAAGCCT